>JAOTOL010000977.1:120000-192489 GCA_034440575.1 Imbricaverruca yamaguchii
AGATCAGCCCAGGTCAGGTCAGGTCAACCAGGTCAGGTCAGGTCAGCAGGTCAGGTCAGGTCAGGTCAGGTCAGGTCAGGTCAGGTCAGGTCAGGTCAGGTCTGGTCAGTTGAGTCGTGTCGTATCCACCTGTACAGATTTTAAGTCCTGTGATCATCACCTTGGCGTGACGAAGATTGTGAGTCGTTGCCGACCGCACCAGCGCCAATAGATTGTCTCGCCTTGCAGATGGCGCGCTATTTCTGGCGGGAGTCCAGGAAGTTTGGAAGTAAAGCTTGACTTGTGGCCGCTTGGGATACCGCCGGAATTCGTGTCCATGCCGGCAAGGCCGCTGGCGTTGGTTCCGATTGACCAAAAGGTTGCTTGAAAATTGTGATGTTCTCTGCAGTCGCTGGCCGGGCCTGGACGTCCTATAAATAGCATCTCATCACAGTTGCATGCAGTTGTAGTTTCGTCCGTGGCTGGTGGTCTGGGGATGGTGAGGTAAGGTACCGCCGCCAGGGGGCGTGGGTAAGGTAATACGACGCCACCAGGGGGCGGGGGTGAGGTAATGTCACGTCACCATGGGGAGGTAAGGTCACGCCACCAGGGGGCGGGGTGAGGTAAGGTCAAGCCGCAAGAGAGCTGGTGTGGCAAGGTCAAGCTTCCAGGGGGTGAAGTAAGGTCACGCCAGCATGCGGCAGAGGATGAGGTAATGTCACGCCGCCAGGGGGCGGGGGTGGGGTAATGTCACGCCACCATGGGGAGGTAAGGTCACGTCACCAGGGGCGGGGTGAGGTAAGGTCAATCCACCAGAGGGGTCGTGATGTAAGGTCACACCGCCAGAGGGGTCGTGGGGTAAGGTCACACCACCAGATCTACTTAGCACCTTGCTCCGCACAGCCCACTCGGCAAACATCCAAATTGTATCCGGACGAAACGAAAAGCATGCGAAGACTAAACATGCCGCGTTACTCCTGCCGCGATACGAGCGGCTCAGCCTTCGACATCTCGGTGACCAGTCCGTCAGTGTGTTGGGTCAGCATGTCGGTAGGGGGGGGGTGATCTCAGGCGTGCCGGACCATGTAGGTCATTCGCGCAGCCTGTACAGCGAATACGTTACATGCCTGTATATACCAGCGAGTGTTTGCGATCAAGGTGCAGGCAAGTGGACATTTACGTTAGGGGAATTGTACGTGATAGTTTGTGTTACATTTGAGGTGCTGAAGGAGGAGGCTGGTTTGGGGACATCTCTCTGATAGTTAAATGGTTTAAATTTTACTTTATTCCTCCACAAAATAACTTGTATTTTGTGTGGGGGTGTAGGTATACATGTGGTTTTGGGTAGGGAATGTGGTAAACATGTCGGAAACTGGTTAGTTTGGGGTGGTGTGGGTGTACATGTCGGAATCTGTCGTTAGTTTGGGTGGGGGTGTAGGTGTACATGGTCTGTCGGAATCTGTCGTTAGTTTGGGTGGGGGTGTAGGTAAACATGTCGGAATCTGTCGTTTGTTTGGGTGGGGTAACATGTCTGAATTGGTTAGTTTGGGTGGTGGTAGGTATACATGTCGGAATCTGTCGTTAGTTTGGGTGGGGGTGTAGGTGTACATGTCGGAATCTGTCGTTAGTTTGGGTGGGGGTGTAGGTGTACATGTCTGAATCTGTCGTTAGTTTGGGTGGGGGTGTAGGTGATTGAATCCGTGGTTAGTTTGGGTGGGGGTGTAGGTGTACATGTCGGAATCTGTCGTTAGTTTGGGTGGGGGTGTAGGTGTACATGTCGGAATCCGTGGTTAGTTTGGGTGGGGGTGTAGGTGTACATGTCTGAATCTGTCGTTAGTTTGGGTGGGGGTGTAGGTGTACATGTCGGAATCTGTCGTTAGTTTGGGTGGGGGTGTAGGTGTACATGTCGGAATCCGTGGCGAATGCGGTGAGCGCCACCGCTCCGGGTCAGGCCCATTTGCAGCGTCACAGGGCGCACGGCCCGGTCGATGCCGGGGTCACGGCAAGCACACCCGAGCGTCCGTCTATCGGCCAACTGTTGCGTCCCGGGCCGGTCGACTCGGGCCGGAGCTGGTGCACTGGCGGTAGCGGGCACGGACGGACGGGCGGACGGGCCGACAAAGAGGACATGCGCGGGCGTGCTGACCAACAGACGACGGAGAAGGCACGGAGAGAGACTGGAGTGAAGAGCGCAGAGGAACGATAAATATAGCCAAAGAGAGTGAGGGACAGATTGAGAGAGGGAGGGGAGAGATAGATTGGTTGGTTATTTATTTTTTTCGACACGTCGACCGTCGAGTCATGCTGTGTCGCCAATCTCTCACGCCGATTGGTCGCGGGCGAATAGTAGCGACAGGTGAGACTGAGAGAGAGAGATAGAGAGGGGAGGCGAATGAGGAGGGGTATGAAAGAGTTGCATGCGAAGAAGCGAAGACAGGCAATGAGCAGACAAATACAAAGAAGTAAAATCATAATTCCCTGCATTATCACTGCAGTAATATTATTGTCATATATGGGTTTATTGCTCTGCAATGCAAAATATGTAGTCTTTGTGTTGCTCCGCAACACAAAATACATACTCGTATTAGTTTGCTCTAATACGAGAGCAAGCAACACAAAGTTATATAGTGAGGTATGTTTGGGGCTATATGGCAACATCACTTCACCACCCTTGTTGATGTGCTCCGGCGTAAAGGAAGTAATAAAGAAACAGTTGTGACATGAAAATCACACCAAAGGTGAACCTTCCCATCGCTTTTACCCCCAATGATTAATCGAACTATTCTGAACTGCGGTTTAATTCATTTAGAAACCGTCGTCGGAACTAAATTACATCATACATATGTACTCCGAATAGAAGGAACACTTGTCTTGATGGTAAAAATGAACCCTGTTCATGCCGAAAAATTGAATCATCCTTCATATAATTCCGTAAAAAACAACGATGCATAAAAGCAGACTACATGATGTATCACCGGCTACACAACTTAAGCCGCTGCAAACAAACAAAAAACCGCTTCTTAGGAAGTCAGCCGAGTACTGATGTCACGTGTGGGGAAGCGTGTGAAGCAACTATCAAAGGTAGAGCAATATTGTTAACGCCGTTACCTGATGTATACCTTCAAATTTCAAGGTCATTTCAGTTAAAAGCAGTGTATCGGGTGATGATATTAAATGAGGAGTCAAGATGTTATAACCCTGAACATAACTGAAAGTGCAAGAAGGAACTAGGAAGTATCATAAGAATCATAGGGACTAGAATCTTCATAGGAACTACAGAGCATCCGTACACGTACAGCAGTTACCTCGGGCATCGTAATACGCGGTTCCCTGCTTTCATCAACTTGCCAACTATACAGGTGGTGAGTACTTACCTATGTATCAGAGCACAGTACTGATTTGGCGAAAATGTCTGTGCGAACAACTGGAAACGGTTAAAAGATCATAGCAGCTGCATGAAAAGATCTGGTAAATTTGACACAAAAGGTGTTTCTGGATATCTTGCAATTTTTTCTCGGAATAATATGTTTATGAACGTGATTCAGAAGTTTTCTCCGTATGTTTTATTTGTATTTTTACATCTACAAAATACGAGATCGATATATTATGAGTGCGCAATGCTGGCGAATAGTCATCTTGTCCATTGTGAGGTAATATATTTAGGCTACAAGTTGTGTGAACAGAAGTGTGTGTTGTTTGTTTTTGGCGCATCGACCATGCATAGCGCCCATGTGTGAACAGAAGGTCATCATCTGTTCCCAGAAATGCTGTCTGCAAACCGCTAGAAAAAAAATGTTTGTCATCGTCTACTTTTACTATATCAGCATTAAAAATGCACTAAAAGTTAGCAACAGCCTCATAATTCCAATCGGTGCTACTTATCAGTGAACTGAGCTCAGAACCAACTCTCAGTTTATCACCACGTACACCAAGACAAGAAAACTAGAAAGAAGGAAAGAAAGCATGCACAAGATAAGAAAGCTATGCGACTAAGAATATGTTCAGGAATTTAAATACGACTTTCGTCTTAACCCTATCGTGTAAGGCATCAAATAGCATTCGATTGTTAATAGGGGGTTTATGCGCCCCATGGAATCTCAGTTCCCAATGGACCGAGTTACTTGCGATAACAATCGTTGTTCGAACGCTTCCATCGTTACCTACACTTTGTTATGGCAAAACGTTGAACTTTTGAAAACGGCTGATTCAGGAAGTACATATCAGATCTTCTAAAGTTCATATATTCGAAGTTGGAAGGTAACCTCCAACAATTGGAAGCCAATTTTTTAAATAGCCTGGATATGAACTTAACCTAAAATAACCCAACCTCACCTATCCTAGCCTAACCTAAACTAACCTAACCGTACTCAGCAAAAAGTTTGATACGGCTAGGTCTTCCGATGCTTAGGTTTAGTTTTCTGATTTTTGGAAGCGAACTTCCCTTTAGAAGCAAACTTCCAATTTGGAAGCAAGCTTACAATTTGGAAGCAAACTTGCAATTTGGAAGCAAACTTCCAATTCGGGAGATACTTTCCAATTTGGAAGCGATCTTACGAATCAAAAGTTATGAATATTTGATTACATGAAAGTCCCGCGTCACCATCTCGTTAAGCTGTGCTTACGTGTTGACAGGAGTGTGAGCTGACCTGACCTGACCCAAGCTGAGCTGAGCTGGCTGGAATCTGGTTCACGGTCCTCACCGCGCCTGGGGAGCTCGCCGGCGCCGACCTCTACATCGACACGATCCTCAACCATGTCACCAGCCTGCTGAGCAACTAGTAAGAGAGCCGGGAGGCGGCGCGCAAGCGTCAGACGTGAAGGAGACTGCTGGTCGGACATGCTGGTGACACAGGTGGCAGCTGCAGCTGGGGCAGGTATCAGCTGCAGCCAGGGCAGGTATCAGCTACAGGTGGGATAGAAAGAAGCTGCGCATAGAAGCAACAGGTGGAGAAGGTAGAAGTTACATAGTGGAGCAGGTGTGAGCTACCGGTTGGGAAGGGGAAGCAGCATGTGAGCAGGCATGAGCTACATGTATGGCAGGTAAGAGCAACACGTGGCATATGGGACAGGTAAAGACGCGTGTGGACCAAGTGTGATTCACACAAGTAGCAACAACATGTCTGGCAGGTAGAAGGTGCATGTGGACAGGCAGGAGCTAAAGGTGGGGCACGTGTGGGCTGCAGATTTGGCGTGCATGAGCTGCAGGTGGGGTATGCATGGGCTGCAGGTGGAGCATGCCTGAGCTGCAGGTGGGGCATGCATGAGCTGCAGGTGGGGCATGCCTGAGCTGCAGGTGAGGCATGCATGATCTGCAGGTGGGGTATGCATGAGCTACAGGTGGGGTATGCATGAGCTGCAGGTGGGGTATGCATGAGCTGCAGGTGGGGTATGCCTGAGCTGCAGGTGGGGTATGCATGAGCTGCAGGTGGGGTATGCATGAGCTGCAGGTGGGGTATGCATGAGCTGCAGGTGGGGTATGCATGAGCTGCAGGTGGGGTATGCATGAGCTGCAGGTAGGGTATGCATGAGTTGCATGTGGGGTATGCATGATCTGCAGGTGGGGTATGAATGAGCTACAGGTGGGGTATGCATGAGCTGCATGTGGGGTATGCATGAGCTACAGGTGGGGTATGCATGAGCTGCAGGTGGGGTATGCATGAGCTGCAGGTGGGGTATGCATGAAGTGCAGGTGGGGTATGCCTGAGCTGCAGGTGGGGTATGCATGAGCTGCAGGTGGGGCATGCATGAGCTATAGGTGGGGTATGGCTGAGCTGCAGGTGGGCATGCATGAGCTGCAGGTGGGGTATGCATGATCTGCAGGTGGGGTATGCATGGGCTGCAGGTGGAGTATGCATGAGCTGCAGGTGGGGCATGCATGAGCTGCAGGTGGGGTATGCATGAGCTGCAGGTGGGTATGCATGATCTGCAGGTGGGGCATGCCTGAGTTGCAGGTGGGGCATGCATGAGTTGCAGGTGGGGTATGCCTGAGCTGCAGGTGGGGTATGCATGAGCTGCAGGTGGGGTATGCATGATCTGCAGGTGGGGTATGCATGATCTGCAGGTGGGGTATGCATGATCTGCAGGTGGGGTATGCATGATCTGCAGGTGGGGTATGCCTGAGGTGCAGGTGGGTATGCATGATCTGCAGGTGGGGCATGCATGATCTGCAGGTGGGGTATGCATGATCTGCAGGTGGGTATGCATGATCTGCAGGTGGGGTATGCATGATCTGCAGGTGGGGTATGTATGAGCCGCAGATGGGACATGTATGAGCTGTATGTGTGACGTGCATAATAGCCTGTGTCGATAATTGTCAAAGTGGTGTTAACCAAAACGGCTACTGTTTTTATTTTGCCTTGATATGTGCCTAACAATTCGGCATAAAAATTAGATCGCTGACCCATCGCCATTTTTCCCAAAATGAGTTTAAAAATGCTCTGTTTTCGGCATTCGGCGCCATATTGGCTGTGGGAACCAATCCAGATAAGTGGGTCAAATAGTACCTCTTTGTGATCGTCTCGACGAACTGAGTCGATTGCGATATAGCAGTATTATCGAGAGAAAAAATCAATAGGGAAGAAAATATCGGCTATCTTGTGTCTTCTAATACACCAGTAAATGTCCATTTCGAGGCGTACAAGGAACTCTGAGGTTTAAACAAGTAAAAAATCATGATACAGCTGCGGTTTATGAGCTTACTCAATTGAAGACTTCAGCATCACTCACTGGGCATAGAAATATAGACAAAGCTTCATATTTATTCGCTATTTGAACTACATAGCAGCATGATTGAGGGAGGCTGCTTTGTACGCATGTGCATCACATACCAAATACAAGGCTATCTGAATGTCTCAACATGCAATAAATAGGTAACTATTCTTTGCACGTTGTGACATTCAGACGAAAATCATATACGTTGGTGATAAAAATGATTAAAATTCGCCGTGGTCATTGAAATTGGACGTGATCACCCTGGAACCATCGATGAAAATATGTCTTCCCCAAAGGGACATATGTCAGACATCAATCAATGAACACTGGAAATGTCCAAGACAAACATCGCGCGAAGGTGCAGAGCACAACTGACTGGACACTCTGCAGCAGCACTGCAGCATACTCGGCTGCAGCATGGGGAAGTCGTGAGCATCGTGATGCCGTACCTCCACTGCGGTGCCCGGTATGCTCACAGCGAAATGGTGCTCCAGACACTTCTCTAGAGCGATGACAGAGGAGAGCGCCAGTTCGCTGTTGAATGTGTCAGGTGCATCCGCGGCAAAAATGAGCGTGGAGACACCAGCATCCGTCCCAGGAGAACTCCGATACTAAATGAGACCGCGGAGAGTTTGCAGGAGTTGATATCTTGGGACGGCGCCTTCGAACCGGCGCTCACGTGCCAAACGACAAGCTCCGAACCTGATGGCTATGTAGACATGCCAATGTCGGTTCCATAGTTTCCCGTGCACGGTCAGTCAGTTTACGATGCGTGAAACAGGTGTCGCCAGCTTAAAAAAAACGTGTACGGTAAGGAGAGAAGGGACGACTACATCCGGGTTGGCTACATGCACCGGTAGCTTTTGTTCGTGCTAACAACTAAGAGGGACGTGGAGAATGTGCTAAAACGACTGCGAGTTCCATGAAAGACAAAACTGGGGTGCTCTATGCCGTCCAGTCAGTTGTGCTCCGTACCTTCACGCGATGTTTGCCTTGGATATACCAGTGTTCATTTATTGATGTCTGACATGTGTCCTTTCGGGGAAAAATAGGCATCGATGGTCCCATGGTGATCACGGCAAATTTCAATAGTGGCGAATTTTAATCATTTTTATCACCAACTTATCTGATTTTCGTCTGAACGTGATGTGGAAAGGTTATCTGAATGTCTCAACATGCAACGAATAGGTAGGTATTTGGTATGTTATGCACATGCGTACAAAGCAGCCCCCTCAATCATGTTGCTATGTAGTTCAAGCAGCAAATACATATGAAGCTTTGTCTATTATCTATATGCCCAGTGAGCGATGCCGAAGTCTTCAAATGAGTAAGGGCTGTATCTTGATTTTTACTTGTTTATACCTCAAAGTTCCTTGTATGCCCCAAAATAGACATTTGCTGGTGTATTAGAACACATAAGATAGCCGATATTTTATTAAATAACGATTTTTCGACAATATTGCGTTACTTCAATCGACTCAGCTCGTCGAGACTATCAAAAAGAGGTACTATTTGACCCACTTATCTGGATTGGTCCTCACAGTCAATATGGCGCCGAATGCCGAAAACAGAGTATTTTTTAACGCATTTTGAGAAAAAATGCCTATGGCTCAGCGATGTAATTTGTATGCCAAATTGTTAGGCACATATCAAGGCAAAATAAAAACAGTAGCCGTTTTTGATAACACCACTTTGAAAATTCTCGACACAGGGTAGTGCATAAGCTGCAGGTGGGGGAACTGCAGGGTCCGCGATGTCTACACCATCGGTACTCATGCTCCACTCCTGATCGTCACGTAGGGAGATGTAAACTTCCCAGCGAATCAAACCGACGCCATGCAAATGACCTGATGAGGTGACACGACCCGACACCATCAAAATGACTCGATAAGGTGATATAACCCGACACCATCCACATGACCTGCTGAGGTGGCATGACCCGACAGTATCCACCCGACTTAATGAAGTGGCATGACCCGGCGCCAACCACATGACTCGATGAAGTGGCATGATCCAATACCATCCGCATGGTTTTGACATCGCACGACCACTCTTCAAATGTCGACTTCCGATAACTGTACAGCGAACATGTGTGTAATTTCGCTCTGAACACCGCACCTGGCCCGAGATGTGTACATGACAGCGCCCCTCGGGCCGCGAGAGTCTCCCCTTCAGGAGGGATTGAATGCACCTCACTCCACCCCACACCATCCCTGCTCAACTAATTTCTCCGCCGAAGGCGCCCCGTGAAAATTCGCTTCTCATGATAATTCTTGTAGCCGACCACGGCAGGTGCTTCTGCAAGGCAGGAACATCCACACCCACCCACGCAAGGCATTGCGTTACCGAAGCACTTTGAAATAAATGTCGATACTTGCGTGACAATGCAAACTGCCCTCATCTCGGCAATTCTCAGAACAGATGCGCATCAACTCAGCTGGGTGGCGGCCGGGGCACGTGATCGTTATTGGATAGCAGGCCGGCGACGGGTGTCGCCTCCTGGTATAGCGGGTCGGACGACCGGCTCTGGTGACAGAGCGTGGGAACGCACCAGCTGTGTGCCACCTGGCGGTCGGCGGGCGAAGGTCACACCTGGCCAGATGCGCAACTAAGGTGTAGGGATTGGCAGTCCCCTCCGCCTCCACCCGACCAGTTAGCAGCAAAAATACACTAGATCAAACAAGATATTTTTAATACAACGAAGAATTTTTAATACCCAGGAGCCCTTAAGTGCTCCTGGGTCTTAGACATTGCGTGAGACGAAATGTACGACCCTCAGTATACCAGGAGACTCAATAGGAGGAGACCTCAATAATACTCCTGACCATGGCCCCTGGCCGAAACGTTGAGTAATATCGCATAATCTCTAACGCTACTTTTGATGTAAACTCAGCATCTCCTGGTATATTGAGGGTCGTATGTTTCGTCTCACGCAAGATATTTTTAGATTTTCACCACGCAAAAATGACATTTTTAGTGTGCGAAGGACGCCGTAAGCATCGCCTGCTGCGTGGCATTTTTTTTGGGCTGGGCTCCCTTTAAGAAACCCCTGACTGCGCCCTTGCGCCTGGCCTGGCGGAGCCGCCGCCCACTGAGCCCGCTGGAGTGCTGCGGATCTGGCGTCCAGCTCACATGTGGCGACTGGGCGTGCTTCTGTGACGCCGTGGTGCGCTCGCTTATCCCCGTCGAAGATTGGAAAGCTGTGAAATGGCAACCTTGTGGTGGCGGAAACCCAGCAGCTGCAGGACCACGGCATCGATCTCCGCGAGGAAGGGTGGTCAGGCCGAAGTAATTTCGTTCCGAACCACGCCACCAGCTCGGATCCAGAATCCCGGCTGGAAGGGGCAATTTCAAATAATTTCTTCAGTGTTAAAGAACCGACCATATTTGAACAGCTTGCAGTTTTGGAGTCCATTGAGACGATATTAATGGAATTAAATGTACTGAGATATCGAGAGAGAAAAAAAAACATTTAGTGCCAATTTTGAGACATAAAATCATCCTCTTTTCCACTCCCCTGCATCCTCTCTTGCACATCACACATCTAATGTTTAAAATATCCAAAGCTGGGAACCGCTCTTCGTCCCCTCACCTCTCCCTCCCCCAGTCTCACACCAGTGACCAACTGAAACATCATCCCTGTACGTGCAGGTATGATGTGATTGGCCATGCACGTGCACATCAGAGCACAGCCATGCACGTGCCGTGATGATGATTGGCCCTGCACGTGCACATCAGAGCACAGCTCTTCACGTGCCGTGATGATGATTGGCCCTGCACGTGTACATCAGAGTACGTACCGTGATGATGAATCACCCTGCACGTGCACATCAGAGCACAGCTCTTCACGTGCCGTGATGATGATTGGCCCTGCACGTGTACATCAGAGCACAGCTCTTCACGTGCCGTGATGATGATTGACCCTGTACGTGTACATCAGAGCACAGCTCTTCACGTGCCGTTATGACGACTGGCCCTGCACGTGCAGAAGCTGCACCTTGTGCTGCAGTACCTGCAGGTCGTCCTCCCACGTCAGCGCGCTGTTTCAGTGGCGAGGAGCACCTCTCGATCGCCGACCACACGGCTGGCAGTGTGCTGCTGCACAACGGCCAGATATCGGGCCTGCCCAGCCTGCGGCGCAAGGGTGCCGCCCGCATGGCCGTCACCAGCGACGGCGCCACCATCGAGGCGAAACTGGCGCTCAAACAGGTCCGGCTCTGCTACGACTATTCGGCCAAGGTGGGTGTTGCGTGATCGTGCTGCGGCGAGGCTCGATATGGTCGGTGAACTGATTGATTTGGTGGGGGATTGCTTCAAGATCGTGAAAAGTGTAGAAGATATGCGTTGTTCTTGTGCTTGGAACAATATTGTTTAACCTCACCATGCAATAAATAAATGATGGTGTTACTCCCTGCCATGCCTCAGCCAGCGTGACATACAAATTAGGAGCACTATAATCGAGGCAACGCATAATACAGCGTAGCAGTATCAAGTTTCGTTGCCAATATTAACCCGTCCCGTCTCGGGGGTCTTCAACCGCCCCTCCCCCTCAGGTTTTTCGCGGATAGTGGATGAACAGCGCGCGGCAGCGTGCCCAAACTTGGCATACCATTTTTCCCCATCAATTTGACATGCTGTTTCAAAATTTTGAAGTCAGGTCATCAAGGGTCAACGAGTTAATCCAGGTCAAGTGAAGTCACCTCCAAAGAAGTTCAACCAGTCATCACGCTTTAACGGATATAGATATTTTTTGTAATGAAACTTTCAGCGTTTGCTTATCTTTAGGTATGCAACAAAACGTATGAGTGGCATTTTTCTTTTCTTTCTCGTGTTTGACTACATATAAATTTTGCGTATTTGCCAAATTGCTGTTCAGATAGAGGATTCTGGCTAAAGTAAGCATTTTTGTTAGGGCAAGTTGACTTCCAACAACGTTTCTCGGTTTGCTCTACCCATTGGAAAAGGAAAATTAAAGAAAACTTGAAAACTCAAAATTTTGAAGAAAAAAAGAAATTATTTTGGGGGCCAAACAAATTGTAGTCCAGGTCCATTTCGCTGTCCTTTTCTCATTCCAAAAAAATTGTTTTCATATATCCCCAAAAATGAACTCCCCAGAGTCAAAAACATAATGTAACTCGTGAAAAGTCGTGAAAATTTAGCCCCTTTGGATGGAAATTGTTTTGGAGGGTGGTCCCAGGCCCTACTCGTCGAGCACTTTCCGATGACACCTCTTCCGTTTTCGTGCGATGCTTAATTTGGATTTTAGAGGGGGTCTTCAACCGCCCCCTCCCCAGACGTGGTGTGAGGATTTAACCGGAAAGGGTTAACAGTGTTATTGTAATTTTCTGGATTACATTGAAGTTTTGTAATGACTATGCTTTTTAGACCAGTGGAATGAATCCGATGCAAATTACATTTGCATCTGACTTTAAAATGATCCCGGTGAAAAGAAATATAGCTATATAATGGCTGATTATTGGCATCATATTTTTTCTGAGAATTCAGAATACGTAATCTTCATCAGCTTATCGGAACACTTTATCATGTATGGTTTTGGTTGTAAAACAGATGCAGATATGATTTTTTTTCAATTTTCGTTTTCACGGGAAAAGTTGGAGAGCCAACCATTATTCAATTCAGATGCGTTTATGGGTTCCAAACCATATCCGTCCAAATCGTCTAAACCGCCCCGTTATCCGTACCAAACGTATATCCGTACGGATATCCAATCTGTGGTATGCTCTAAATGTTACATCGGTGTGATGAACATATTGCGCACATGTTTAACAAGCGTAAAGAAAGGCTTCTCAATGACGTAAATCGAAAACGGGGGTTCGCGTCTTCTCCTCTGAGATCTAGGAAACCACTGAAGGTAGAAACCGAAATTTTTTGGAGGAGATTAAAGTCGCAATGTAATCTCTGTAGCACAAATTTGATGGTTCTAAGCCAGTATCTTCATGCTCAAATGAGGCTCCATACGGCGCATGTTAATGAGTTCGCCGTTGATAGGCTGGGGAGTGACCAAGGGTGCCGTAGTCCAATGTCATCAAAGCAACTCCACCGGGACACACATGTTTTCACGATTATGCATTGCCCTGCGTAACCAACCTGACGACATCGTAAACAGCCGCCGTCCCGTGAGGGGGGGGGGCAGCCGGCACTCAGCGCCAGGGGTGTCGATTTGTATCCTTGTGTGGGGGCCATGGCCCCACAAATGCTGATCTCGGCCCCCTCAATGTCGATTTGGGCCCACCAATAACTTATGCTGTTTTTATGTTGATAAGACAGATAAAGAAAGAAAGAAGAAAAACACCATGCTGCATGGAAAATTTAGTTGATGTTAGCCAGCATATTGTGTACTGTAAAGAAACAGATTAGGCTTGGATAGTGGACTTCCCGACTCTGAACTCGCCCCACCAAAACGTTGGCTTCGTCCCTCCCTAAAGTTAAGCACCAAGGAAATATCTTCACCCATCGTCATCACAGCTCAGGCCGGCTGTGCTCCGATGCTCCATCAAGGCCGGTGTGTTTTATGGGCGCAACAATATTCTATTTCAGCCGTTGTGTGTTTGTTGGTGTTTGGAGTGAGGGGAGGGTGAAGGTGACGTTGACGATGACGATGACGATGACGATGACGATGACGATGACGATGACGATGACGATGACGATGACGATGACGATGACGATGACGATGACGATGACGATGACGATGACGATGACGATGACGATGACGATGACGATGACGATGACGATGACGATGACGATGACGATGACGATGACGATGACGATGACGATGACGATGACGATGACGATGACGATGACGATGACGATGACGATGACGATGACGATGACGATGACGATGACGATGACGATGACGATGACGATGACGATGACGATGACGATGACGATGACGATGACGATGACGATGACGATGACGATGACGTTGACGATGACGATGACGATGACGATGACGATGACGATGACGATGACGATGACGATGACGATGACGATGACGATGACGATGACGATGACGATGACGATGACGATGACGATGACGATGACGATGACGATGACGATGACGATGACGATGACGATGACGATGACGATGACGATGACGTTGACGATGACGATGGACCCGAATACACTGTATGACACTAGTCGCATGCTACGACTCACAGTTTTCATGTTGACATGCACGGTGCACTGCTCTTTTGCTTATGTGACTTCACCTGTTACTGGACGATTTTTCCCGTTGGCGAGGATGTTGAATAAACATAAACATACACATCGTCAAATAAAAATCAGAATTATTGAGGTCGGAAAATATAGTGGGCGAAATCCGATACGTTTTTAGTTGGGTGGGTGGGGGGGTCCAGTACACTTCGCCCCCACCACCAATGTTTTTAAAAAATCGACACCCCTGCTCAGCGCTACCACTTAACTGCGCGTGTCAGAGCGCAACTCCACTCTTCCTATAGCACCCACTGGGCGCTGCATAACCAGTGCAGCTGATGCTCCCAAAAACTCCACACACAGACAACAGCCGAGATCGCCAACCCGGTGGCGGGCAGGGAAAACTCACCACACACAGGCAACAGCCGAGATCACCAACACGGTGGCGGGCTGGGAAAACTCACCACACACAAAAAAACCCCAACACACCCCCAACACGGTGGCGGGCTGGGAAAACTCACCACACACGGCAACAGCCGAGATCACCAACACGGTGGCGGGCTGGGAAAATCACCACACACAAAGCAAAAACCCAGATCCAACACGGTGGCGGGCTGGGAAAACTCACCACACACAGGCAACAGCCGAGATCACCAACACGGTGGCGGGCTGGGAAAACTCACCACACACGGCCAACAGCCGAGATCACCAACACGGTGGCGGGCTGGGAAAACTCACCACACACGGCCAACAGCCGAGATCACCAACACGGTGGCGGGCTGGGAAAACTCACCACACACAGGCAACAGCCGAGATCACCAACACGGTGGCGGCCTGGGAAAACTCACCACACACGGACACACCGTGGTGGCGGCTGGCCGGCGGTCGGTCGGTCGACTTTGGACCTCGGCAGCCATGGGAAGCAGCTGACACCCCGCCCTGCCACTTCGCCCTTCCGGTCAGAGCTTTGCGGCCGGCCGAGACCGGCACAGAGGGACGACTTTGGACCTCCGCAGCCATGGGAAGCAGCTGACACCCCGCCCTGCCACTTCACCCCTCCGGTCAGAGCTTTGCGGCCGGCCGAGACCGGTACAGAGGGTCGACTTTGGACCTCCGCGGCAACTGTGAGCCTCGGCTGGCACCGCGCTCTGTCGCGTCACCGTGCCGGTTGGACCGTGTAGACTTTGGACTTGCACTGTTGATATGGTTACCAAGGGGGATTTACAACAGCAAAAATTCAGTCCAATAATTAAGCAGCCATGCGACGTGTTCTTGTTCGTGGAAATTATGCCTGTCACAAATGGCTATGTTATTCAGTTCATGCTCGCAGCAGCGCCATCCATCATCACGACTCATGCTTGTGACCAATATTAACCTATAATTCGTACCATAGGAGGTAAACACTGGGACACGGCACTTCGGCTCTGCGTATGAAACAGCGACGGGAGATGTCACCCGCTTCATACCCACATGCTCGCACCATTAAAAGGTCTGATGCATGGCCCAGCTGTTGCGGAAGAGGCTGGGAAAGTCACCCCTGTGTCGTAACGTCGCACTTACCTAGCCCCGTCTCTGGCCTCCAAGCCGATCACCTGAGACGCTTCGGTGGCCAGCTGAACCGCTCCCTTGACGACCTTGTGTACAAGGTGCTCTGGAATGCTGAGAGGAGTGTGGACGATGCCTTTGATGTCATGAGGGAATCATGCAGAATGCGCGACTTCAGTGCAAAGTTTCTTCATTTATTTTTTTTGTTACACTTCAGCACAATCTAGTCATGAATTTTCACATTTTGCCCAAAAATGGAAGCAGCTAAAGCCCAAGCCTATAAATGGTCGCAGTGAATCAAGTAGTCACGAGTTGATAGGTACGGTTAAATGGCTCTATTCTGGGGATATCGACCATGCTAGGTTATTATTTCACACATGCGAAGCATTCTGTGATTGATGGTGCACCCCACTGTGCAATGCATTCACCAATGTGCTTCCCTGTCATGCCAAGACATTCACACTTGCCATTCCACATTCACATCCATGTAGAATATCCACGAGTAGAGCACATTCACACCCATGAGTAGAGCACATTCACATTCACATCCATGTATACAAATGTAAGCATAAACAGCTCAAAGAACTAATCGCTCCTGTAAAAGCCAGGTCAGTATGATTCACTATGCAGTTCATTTGCCATTCATTTTTCGTCCGAAGAAATGGGAACCACGGATTTCGATATAAGTAAGGAGCCACACAGGCCTGTGCTACGAGGAGCCACACAGGTCTGTGCTACGAGGAGCCACACAGGTGTGTGCTACGAGGAGCCACACAGGTGTGTGCTACGAGATTGGAGGCTGTATGTGACACATGTACAGCATCCATGTTACCTGCCTATCTGGTCAGTAGGTATTTTGCTCCAACTATCCAGCTGTCAGCACAACTGCTTTTTACAGACCACACCCATTTCTATACAATTTGGCAGAGGAAGTAACGGGATATGAGTGCTTGTGCTGCTTGGTATTTTCACGATATTGTATATGACAATCTCAGACTTCACAAAGCCCTATTGCAAGAACAAATCGCAATGTAATCTGGTCTGAATCCTCACCTTTCACGTGGCATGTGTACGCTACGAGTAGCCACACAGGTGTGTACGCTACGAGTAGCCACACAGGTGTGTACGCTACGAGTAGCCACACAGGTGTGTACGCTACGAGTAGCCACACAAGTGTGTACGCTACGAGTAGCCACACAGGTGTGTACGCTACGAGTAGCCACACAGGTGTGTACGCTACGAGTAGCCACACCGATGTGTACGCTATGAGTAGCCACACAGGTGTGCACGCTACGAGTAGCCACACAGGTGTGTACGCTATGAGTAGCCACACAGGTGTGTACGCTACGAGTAGCCACAGGTGTTTACGCTACGAGTAGCCACACAGGTGTGTACGCTATGAGTAGCCACACAGGTGTGTACGCTACGAGTAGCCACAGGTGTTTACGCTACGAGTAGCCACACAGGTGTGTACGCTATGAGTAGCCACACAGGTGTGTACGCTACGAGTAGCCACACAGGTGTGTACGCTACGAGTAGCCACACAGGTGTGTACGCTACGAGTAGCCACACAGGTGTGTACGCTACGAGTAGCCACACAGGTGTGTGGCCTGTCGTGTGTCAATTGCCTGCGTGACGTCACTGTCGGCTGTGCCGCAGCTGCTGTTCGCCAGGAGCAGAGGCGACGTCAGCGTGTGTCAGTTGCCTGCGTGACGTCACTGTCGGCTGTGCCGCAGCTGCTGTTCGCCAGGAGCCGAGGCGACGTCAGCGTGTGCGCCGGCGAGATCGAGACGTTCGTGCGCGTGCACCAGAGCGCAGACCTCAGCAAGTCTCCCGTCCTGCAAGGTGAGACAGCCGGCGTCCCCCCCCCCTCAGCCCCCCACCCCCACACACAGCTCCCTCCCTCAGCCCCGCTCGTCTGAACGCACGGTGTCCGAGTGACGCGCTGTTGTGTGAATTCAGAGCCATGCGCCGACACAACCAATGAAAATACGCGCTGCGCCGTGGTGCCACGCGGATGTTTGCTGAACGTGAAATACGCAGAGGCCTGCTTCCGAGACATAGTTTGGAAACAGTGCCTGGTATTCCAGAAACACATGAGGTAAAATTAAATACAAACACAACTGGGTCACAACCGGGTTATCAGTGCATGCGGAAAGCTCGCAGAACCCACCAGAGCGAAGTGCATCGGTTCCATGTATGTGCAAGCGCACACACGGAAGACGCCGTCCATCTGCCTCCTCCCCTATCACAAGATGTTGTTAAAATTTGCATATGCAATTCGTGAGTCGATCCATTTCTTGTGCCATGTGCAGTTTGTAGTATAGTTTATGAACAGTTGGCGAGTAAGTTATCGTTCCTGCCCTGTTACAACGGCAAGGGTTCAAATAAGCGTATTGAATGCAAATGCGTATCGGAAATAATGATGCTAAAATGTTCGGAGACGAGGAATTTGTGAAGCACTTAAGTACCGCTAGAAAATCAACAAGTGTCTGGAAAAGAGCCTTAAATACGCTTCCTTGTAAGGTTCGTGTACAGATCTTTTCACAACAAGTGGTCTGGGATTTTTCCACGTTGCACAGCGTACTGGAACAGAATACACAAAATACAAAGGAAATTCGAGCTTGGAATGCCAGTTATGAGGTTCTTCAATGCCTCCGCAATAACAAGCGTACCTTGCTAACCTACCAGTGTGTATATATACAGTGCATAGCAGTGTAGTCAGCTATCAACTACTTGGCCCGCTATATCGCACGCACAACTGCACTAGATTATTGCACTTTTGTCTTCTTTTTTAAATAAATTTAATCCGAGTTGTTGCAGGGTGGCTTTAGGAACCAGGGTTCTATTGCTAAGCAGAGCTTGTTGCGCGAACCCTGGCCCCACCACCCGATCCACGAATTCCTGTTCAACGGCAAAATTTTGATCGAAAGTTTAGCGTGCCGTTAATGCACCGACATGGCCGCCCGGTAGTTGGTCCCCGGCCTTATCGGGCCAGCTGCCAACTGACACTCCCGGCCGGGGGTTAAATGCGAGCGCGCGGAGCGACTCGAACCCTGTGTTGCCAATACAGGGGAGACCCGTGCAGGCCAGCGCTCTAACCAACGGAGCTACCGGGGCGGCAATTGCGTTCGATAAAGTGCACAATTGCACCAGCAATTGCATGGTTGCACGCATGCACACCGTAAGCAAGCCGGTGTACAGCCGCGCTCTGGAATACGTCGGGTCGACTGTCATTCCGAATGGAATGCAGGATTGAAAGCAGTGGTGGATCCAAATGGTTTGGCAGCGGTGACCAATCCAACAATGGACGTGTGCCCCCCCTCCCACGGAAATTTGGCACCCCTAACTTGAAAATGCGCCCTCCAGGACGCTGAGCTGCAACTCGGTGATTTTTTTTGTCGGCTGCAGGCTTGAAGTAGAACAGCCGCTCCTCTGAGTAGAAAAGGCGCCCCTCCAGGGACAGGAACCACAACACAACCCCGTGACCTGAACATTTTCTGCTCTGTGACGCCCCTCCCCACACCAGTGCCGTCGCCCCCTCTCCATTGGGGGGGGGGGGACACTCCGGATGCGCGTGTCTGCACCCTGCGGTGGCTGACAGGGGCGGTGTCTGCAGACTTTCTGATCCACCAGCTACGCGGCCTGCGTGCCAACGTCAGCGGGCTGGGTCCGCTGAGCTGGATCATCAACCGACTGCAGAGGTCACTGCTGAGCTCGTGTCGGATACATATCCAGGACCTGATACAGGTGAGCGCACCCTGTCCAGCTGGGTGTTTGACGTCCGACGGTGCGGCGGGGCGGGGGGAAACGGACTATTCACACGTCGGGACGCAACATTTGACACGGGGGCACGAACATTTGACGTGGAGAATGAAGGGTGGGGGGGTTACACGTCGGGACACAACATTTGACAGTGGGTGCACGAACATTTCCGTGGAGACACTGACAGGGGGGGGGACACGGACTCTTCACACGTCGGGACACAACATTTGACACGTGGGTGCACGAACATTTGCCACGTGGAGACACTGACAGGGTGGGGGGGGAACACGGACTCTTCACACGTCGGGACACAACATTTGACACGTGGGTGCACGAACATTTGCCACGTGGAGACACTGACAATTTCCACGTGGGAACACGCGCATTTGGATGGTGGTGACACGGACAGTTTTAGCGCTCGTGACATTTGGGCATGACATTTGCCTCCAAATGTAGCGCATGTAGATCAATAGCAGGTCGCGATCTTGACCCGATTGCCATAGGTGGTTGCGCGCCCAGCGCGGGCATTTGACTACCAGCGCCGCGGTGTGGCCGAAGTAAATATATCGGAAAAGCTAGAAATTGTCATATTTTTGTGATAAACCTATCCATTGACTCCGTCTCTGGGCGAGGGTCTGTGCGTCCCTCCCCTGACGTTTTGTATGGATAGTGAAAAACGGCGCACAGCAGTGCACCGAAATTTTGCACACCTTTTTCTACATGAATTTCGCATGTGTGAAAATTGTGAAATAAATTTTCACCTCCGAAGAAGTTCAACTAGTTGTCACCCATTAACAGATAAGGTATTTGAATGAAGCTTTCATCGTTTGTTTATCTTTCGGGATCCAATAAAACGCTCCAGGGGTATATTGAATTGTTTAGTTCTTGATTAGGTATCAGTTTTGAGTATTTTCCCATTAGGGTTAGTACCGAAGATTGTGGCTACAGTAGGCATGTTTTATGAGAACAAGTTGACTTCTAGTAACGTTTTTTGGCCCGCTCTACCAAATAGAGAAACCAAATTAAAGAATACTTAAAACTTAAAATTTGGGAAGTAAGTGTTATTTTCTTTCGGTGGTGAAGTATTTTTGAGCCATGGTTGATTTCGCATTCTTTTACTGATTCCAAATCAGTTTTGTTTTCTCAATATACTCAAAATGAATTCCCCGGAGCCAAAAACATGGTGTCAGTCGTGATCACATAGATGCCCCTAGTGGCATCACGTTTGAGGGAACACAATTTTTGGGGTGGTTTCGGACCCTATTCGTCGAGCAATTTCAGATGACGCCATTTTGGTTTTCGTGCAACGCTTAGTCTTGAAATTGGAGGGGACATAAAAGGACCCCACGAGACGGGGTGTAAAAGATCTGACCGAAAAGTGTTAATGAAATAGTCGATGCCACTGCCTCCTATATCAAATTGGTTTCATGGTGTTTTTTTTGCCATCTTTGACGAGGAAATTAGACACTGAAGTTGAAGACCATTACTATTTCAAACTAACATGGAACACATACGACTAATTTACTGCCTACTCATGTCTGTTTGCAAAACTCATGCAGTATGAGATTGAATCATTGGATACTTGTCTGCTGATGTGCACTTTACTGTCTTTTGCAAAATTTGGGCGCAGCACTTCGGGCTTGTGTGTAACACCCGGGGTTGCTACGCTCCAACTAGCGAACATTTGCCACAGTAACCACAATCCACATGCATGGCTAGATAAGCCATGCTACAGGCAAATAGGGCAGCTTATTGCCTGTCTGCTGATGTACATTTCACTACTATTTATGGGAGATCGCGCGGTATTTTGCGTTTAATTAATTATGTCCTCATTAGCGATGCGTCTTTCGCGTAACGCCTATCGACCCCACCCTTTCGAAAATTCAGAACTGTTTGTTAGGCATATTGCTACCCACGGAATGGTTATCGGAGATTTGGCAGCGCATGCTCAGCGAGAAAGTCTTGGAGACTCGTCTGGTTCGCGCTTGGCATATCGACTTTTCCACTATCACACAGCCTGATGTGACGCAGACAAGTGGGTCATCGAAACACTCTCGGCCACAGTTCACACATCTGTTTATCGCAATATCATAAGAAGACATATCGTCGGCATGCTAAGGACGATGATGTGGTTACCATTGTGGCTCATGACCGCACGGTGTTTTCGATATTATTCTGATTATATTGTCAACAATTTTGGCTACTTCGATGATGTTATGTTTTCTCACAGCGTGGCACACGCTCACCTATACTTGGTTTTCATATAAATTGGAACACACCCAGTGCACACCACTGTTCGAGAGCTGACCACGCTGCCCACCATGCAGGAGAAGCTGCACGCCCTCATCCAGGAGGAGATGAACAAGTTCAGTCTGGCGGATATCACCATGATGGACATCCTGGCGTCCTGTCAGCCGGCAGGGGTGTCTCAGACATCCCTCTGAGTCGGCCACCCCTGCAGTCTCCTGTCCGCTGGTGCGAGATGAGCCTGCGCCGGGCCCTGCGGACATCTGAGTGCCACAAGTACGGACACGTTACATTGTGTCAGAGCCGATCACGAGGTGTGGACGCTGACGGTTGCAACGTCAGAACACCTCGTGACTCGGGTGTGAGTCGGAGATCGTGTGGTGACAACCGAACGGTCGGACATCGATATACTATGCAGGCTGTTGGGAGCTGGATAGCTGCCACAATGTGAGGTAGTCGACAAGAAGAGAACGTGCGCAATGGTGATATTCGAGTGAAAGGAGCGTCGGCCGGAGGAATCTCCAGCGAGCGCCGATTTCAAAGCGCATTGTTTGGAAGTGATATCTAGGCATTCTTAAGTTCTCGCGTACAATATTAATTCACGATGTCACTTGCTACAATTGAATAGGAAGTGTTTTCTTTTTCGCTGTACGACAGCTATGGTCTGTGTAAGAGTTGAATATGTTGGTTCAACCATCCACTGGGAGAGTAGCCAAAAGATTGGGAGATGAATAGCCCGAATGAAATGCCGACCGTGTTGAAGGCTTCACTGGCGGGAACAAGAATGTGGACATGAGGGCAGCATGCTTCTTGATCACCACAGGGTCACCCTCTACCTCTCAAACACGCACGCATGCACGCACGCACGCACGCACGCACGCACACACACACACACACACACACACACACACACACACACACACACACACACACACACACACACACACACACACACACACACACACACACACACACACACACGCTACGGGGAAGGAGGAAAGGGCGGGGACTCATCCCCCACCACCAAAGGACGAAAAAAAGGAAAGCACCAGATGACAAAGCCCCCACTTCGGAAAGTACTTGTCCGTCTAGTCTTGCTCTGTCTTTTTTATAAAGGTAAAGAAAAAAATAACAGAACAGGCCAAAAAAGAAAAACAAAAAACCAAGGACCAAGAGAAAAACGAGGACCCAATTCCCCCAGCCGCAAAAAGGGGGGGGAACTGCGGGTTTTACTCCCTCATCCCTTTTAAAAGTTAAAACCACACGCGCCCCACAAAAAAAAAAAAAACACAACAAAAAAAGAAAAAAAAAAAAAAAAAAAGAAAGAGAAAACAAAAAAAAAAAAAAAAAAAAAAAAAAAAAACATTATCTTCTCCCGTCTGGGTGGGGGGGGGGAGGGGTAGTGAAGAAAGAGGGTAGGGGGGGGGGTTCTACCATCCACCACATGCGAGGACCGCTTTATACCCATCCACGTTGTCTTCTCAAACGCCCTGTGCGGTATCGACGCTGATCACAGCCACAAGTATATGATAATGAGTCTGGCACCTGGCATCAAGCAGCAAGACGTAGTTTGACATCCGCTAGGAAGCAACGTATATTTCCTGGTGACGTCGACTATTTCCATTGTAACTTAATTTCGGTAATTCGAAGTCAAGATCACGGAGCATCATGAAATTGTGTTGAACATCAGATGCTCCTTAGTCCGACCGTACTGAAATACTGTAATAATGTTGTTTGAAATACAATGTGTTCTCCTTAATTTTCCGCTGCTACTAAGCTTGCGCAGTAGTGGAGAGCGGCAAGGGGAAGCATTCCATAATATATACAATGACTCTCAATCCATTCTTCAAACCCGAATGCATCGGACACAATGTGAAAGCATGCGATATGACAAGATAAAGGCTCATCTTCCCTCACCCGTCTCCCATTTCACCTTGAAGCACGTTAAGCTCTACGTCAAGTTTGGAGGACTATCGAGCGCCTCCTTCCGGGCGCAGGGGGAACCGACTGTACAAATGCTGGTGGCGCCTTTGCCGAATCCCCCTGCTGCGGGAATTAACAAACAAACAATGGTAAGGAACGGCAACGAAAACAGCACGCAGTAATCTGAACTTTAGCAACTTTTATCATAAAATGACCTTTTGGGATCATTGCAAGGATTTTTTCTCGCCGCCAACATAATGCGATACTCTGTCCTGCTGAGTATCGTGGAAGCTGACTGACCGGTGCTGATGGTGTCCCTGATGAGCCGTCCCTACTTAACACCGTTGGAGCTGGCCGAACTGTGATGGTGGCGTCTCTGTCGAGCGGTCCTTGCTGACTACTGCGGGAGCTGACTGGACAGGTTCTGGTAGCGTCCCTGCCGAGCCTGAATGCTGTTAGAGTAGCGAACCAGTACTGGCGGTGTCACTGCTGAGTCACCTCTACTGAGTACCGGTGGAGTCGACCGATCGATGCTAGTTGCATAAGGACCGAACGGTTCCTACTACGTAACGGGGAAGCTGATCTGACCAGTGTTGGTGGCATCCCTGCTGAGCAACGCCTGCTGAGTGTGGGAGTGCTGGCCGGCGACGCTGGTGGCGTACAAACCATGCGGCCCCTACTATGCACCGTGGGAGCTGGTCCTGGTGGGGTACGCGCCGAGCGGTTCCTACTGAGTGCCGTGGGAGCTGACTAGGCCAGTGCTGGTGGCGTTTCTCTCGAACCGCCACTACTGGGTACTGGGGGAGCTGACCGGACCGGTGTTGGTGGCGTCTCTGCTGAGCGGCCTTACTGAGCACAGGTGGAGCTGATCGGCCGATGTTGGTCATGCCGATGATAGTAGTGTCCTACTATTTCTGTGGTATCGCTGTAGTGTAATGGTCATGGTAGGACGGTTCCAGATGTGGAGCGAAACGCCGAGTTCGCGTGTGAACATCAGTTTGTTTTTTTGGCGTCTGAATCGTACTGCATGTCGTTAACCGCTAAGAGTAAGTAGCCCTGTGGACCACTTGGAATAGTGTTTGTCTGTTGCGGTGTTATTTAATGCGGGATATTCACCACCAGATTTCAAATACGTCTGGATTCGTAGTTGTTAATGCGGAAATCGAATCGAGTTTTGCCGAACTTTAGCAATATTTGCTGGATTTTCACTTATTCGTCTTTGAGAAGCATTGCAGTCAATTTTATAAAAATCCGGTTCGAACAATCTTTGAAACAAAACTTGGCATCCTGTGCGGTTTCAGTCTGCTATTTTCTTTGTCTTTCGGCGCTAGGTGCGTCAAGATGGCTAAAACTAGGCTGAGGTTCGTCTATTTGTGCAGAATTTCAGATAGTGTTCAAAACATAACAATAGTGATACACATGCGCAGAAATGAAAATGCCCTGCACGCCTTATTCGCGATGCTAACACCACAGGAAATAAAATATCTATCACTTTCTAGTTCCCTCTGAATGTAAAATGAATAGCGATTCAAAACACGATGTTCATGTGGACGCCATCAGTCATGGCATCTCTCCCCAAATACGTGTTTCACAAAACAGAATATACATTCCGTGTTGAGGTTAGCATATTGTTGCGCGATAAATATCTTGTGTAGTCTTATCATGTCTCATCAGAAAGGGTCATTATAACATAGTGATCATAATGGTCATATGTTCACGATCATTATGTTCTTGAAAGTTCAATATTTGCAAGCGAGGATATGGGAATCCCAACTTCGTCTCGATACTATACAAGAAGAGTGAATACGTGGATTATAGATACAGGTGTGAAAACGAAAGCTATTTATATAAAAATTGAAATCGGGTACAACTTCAGCTATGCTATTTGTTTCTTGGTTTCTAGTATATCATTGGACCGATCAGTATTGGTAACCTATTGGTGTGACATAATGCTGCTTCAGGTATCGTCGCATCTCTCCGCTGGTGCCAATCGATTGCTGCTCACATGACGAGCAATAAGGGGCGTACTGCTAGACTGTGGGCTACGCCAACGGAGAGAGTTGGAAATATCGGAACACAACAGTCAGGTTTTGAGGTTGATTCAAATTAGTCAGGTCCTGCAACGAGCCGGCAACTCGTAATGCGGGGCTTAGAGTTACAAGCACGGTGTGATGGCTGAAGCAAGACTATTGAAATTATGGATGCGTTAGGCATGCGGCCGAGCCAGGTGGTGAATCTGCGAGCTCGGGAACGGATCCAGAAGCCTGGCGGGATGAACTTTCACAACAAATCTCCGATTTATTTTCCTTTAAAAATTATTCGATTTTTTAACCGCTGATATTCCTAAGATTTGTTTGATACCATATTTATCATATATAATGTTGCTAGACTTCGAGAAAATACAATCTTATTGCACAATATAGGAAATAATCGGTTCCTAGAGGAGAGGGGGAGTGGCGGAATGCCTGCAAACACGAGTCCATGGCTATTCAGGGCGCTCGCAATACCCATGGATCTGATATAACTATGACTAAATAAGCGTGTGTCCTTGTTAGCACTTCATTTACTCTCCTGCACCATAAACATTCACAGAGCATGGGAGGATATAGGGAATAAGCATAGGAGCATGTGTGAAATGTGAAATGTGCCCCTTTGGCTGGATAGGCCAGAAGGCTCGAGTGCACTCCTTCCCCTGCCGCTCGACTGATTTTTCATTCGTCAAGGACTACGAGGGATAGACGCCTCTAAGAGGAATACTTGGAGACGAAAAAGCACCCTTCATTGTGCTCCGGTATACTCCACACCTTTCGCTTTACGAATTTTTCTGCCGAAGCGCCCCGCCGACCAATATGTCCCTCCCGAAGGAAATTTAGGAATTTAAACCTGAATGTTTTGTTTTTTTTTCAACGTGGCTGCGTGTGGAGAATTATGTGCATGACTCGTTGGTTGGGAAATATGCTGGGGGATAGGTGTCAATTTACAGACAGGTATGTAACTGCCGAAGAGTGTTGAATATGGGTCTGATAAGGAAACAAGGGTTTGGAAGTGTTATCATGCATAGCATGTCATATACTTCGGACGATATTTAGTGAAGCACTTGCGTCCATTTATCCAGAACTCAGCCAGACCCTTCTTTCTAGTGTTTATTCTCAGGTTTCCATTTAACTGGGATGCAAGCGGGCAAGACCGTCGTATTTTCAAATTAGACAGCCAGAACCTGACTGGTTTTCCTCACTGGATTCCCAATTAAATCTCAACACATTGCAACCTGGGTTGCCAACAAGCACTTAAGCACAAATGTCAAGGAATTATTTCCCCTAATGTGACACTTATTTCCCGGACCATTGTTACATGCTACATAAAGTGCTACAAACCAACCTAGCATACACCAGCAGATAGTTGATCGCATCAATTAGGATGAACTATCAATCATCTTTGTCAGCAACTATCCATTCCATCACCATCACCATCCCATTCTCACGCTTCACACCATCACCATCACCATCGTTTAGCACAATCGGGTCAACTATCAGTAGGTCCATGTAAGGTTAATAATTTACGCATAGGTGTAGGTTAGGTTACATCAGCTTACAACACGTGCAATATACCTTCAATAAGGAGCTGAGGAAATGAGTGCTACTGTAGGAGAAATAGATGTTCAGCAAGCGGCTTTAAGTACTGAGAGGAAATATGGACCAGGAAATGAATGCAAAGGCCCCCTGAAGACATAAGCGCGTATAAATAGCATCAACTATTCTGATAAACGTTGCCCCCATTTTATTATGTGTTGACGGTCAATCGTGGAAGTAGTTTACCTCCGGTATGCTTCTAGGTTGGTGCTTACACACCAGAAAGCTGACTTCTAATGATGCAGGATCACTTTCTATTCGGGTCCTATACCTATCCTGCTTATACAGTATTGGTTTTACCTCATGTAGACCTGGCACTTAAACCTACTCGTCAAGCACTTCTTTTCGCACTGCATCAGATGTTTCTCAGTTGAAGGTTTATGAAATGTACCATAAACTAACCAAATAAAATATCAACGTTTAGATTGCATCCTCTTAAACTCTTGGATAATTGATCGTATCTGCCAAAATTTAGTCAATATATCTGAGGACACTTGAGAAAAAAAAATTATGCAAACTGGCGGATCCAAGGACGGGCAAGGGAGCCATGTTCCTCGTCCAAGGAGGCCGATTTTGCCTAGCTTTTGCAGTCAGTAAAATATCATATTCTTCAAGTCTAATAACATTTCATGACATAAGTATTGCCTTAAGCAGATCCGACTACTGTATCCGGTTAAAATCCGATGGCTGTTTGGAAACTGGAGGAACGTTTTTGAATTTAGCCCCAAGCTTGGCTTTCGGATCCGCCTCTGGCTCTACATGTGATTAAAGTGCTGCATCAGTGAAATATAAATGACAGAAACCTGCGAATATAGTTAGATTAAGTGAAAAGATGAGCCAATTGTCAATTTACCACAAAATGTTTTGTGGGGGTGGATTTATTGATCAGAGCTAGGCATGGAGATGGAGCCAGGTCATTGACCTCATCAAAGCAGAAACCATAGTAAGATGAATGAAGCCAAGACTGCATCTGAAGCTGAACAGCTAAAGCAAACCTAGATGGTGCCACATTCATGCCTTCAAAGACCAAACCAAAAAGAGGCTAGAGCCAACAGTTGAAAACGTTAGTTAAATAATGCGAAGGGTTGATTCCAAAAGATCGGAACTAAATCCAAAGCCACGAATATAAAAGCTAGAAAGTCGAAGTTGTTTGTATGAAAGCGAAAATAAGGCAAAGGCATTGCACCTTTTGTGGTTAGGGGTGGGGTGGAAATTCGAGGCAGAATCCATCATCATTGGTGATCAAGTCTGGGGAGGGGGCGATGTCATGCTCCTCCATAAAAAACAGCTAGTTATCTGGAGTAAAATTATCTTGAAATTGAAGTCGAAATCATCTGAAGGATGTAATTTTACGTGGCAATGGGCACATAAATAGGTATTAGAACATTGCATCCTCATTTTCGTTACTTCAAGCAGGGTATCTCATCCATGAAGACATTTTGCCGGTAGTTTTCCTCAAACGAAATCCTAAATCATGGCCTGATCCTGGGTTGTGAGGCATGCCCACATGTATATTTGTAGGTAACAACGTGCTGTGTATGCGCAATCTTTTTCTACATTAGCCATTGTCAAAAGCTGTAGTCTGTCGATATGGTAATTGAATTTAGCCCCTAATGTGAAGAATATATTAATTTCAGTAAACAAGTGAACTGACCCGCTTGCAAATTCTTGCGAAATTAAGCCTTCGGTGAGCGTGTTGTAGTGCAGCATGTAATGTCCTTTCCCGCCAGCTACCAATTTGAAAGAAAGGCAAAGATTTTGCCAGCGCATCTTTTACTGGAAAAGTAGTTTATTTGTTGTCAGGGCATCTGTCCATCAGCGCATATTTTACTCATCAAGCATTCTAAGCAGCTACAAGGCATCTCTTACATATACAAGGAAGCAGCTTTCTTCCATAATTGCATTCCAATGTGGCACAGCCAGAATTCTATTTGCGAGATATCATGCAGATCAGGATGGGTTCCCCATACTGGGATCCCCAAAACAAAGGCACATTCATCAGGATTCATTGTATCTCAGTGGGCAACCTACGAAGGCAGTTCTGTCTTCTCATCCATAGAAAGGAACTCAAAGTGAATTATGTCATAAATTGATTCGCAGGACATGCAATAACTAGAAGAGTTGTTGTCACGTATCTTATTAAGCAATCCTACTTGTTAACACTTATTTTACTGGCCCTGCAACCTTAACACTCGCACGTCCGACGGTCCGCACCAACTTCGCCGATCCGCTCAGGTCCGCCGATCTGCTTTTTTTTTTCACTCAGGTCAATACTCGGGTCACTGGGTCATCATAGGTCAATTTCGACGAGATCGGGTGGGACACTCAGATATTGACACATATTATCAGGACCTGTAACAAATAGAAACAAACGGCGAACGTTATTCGATTCACAGAGAACAATCGAGGCGCCAACTACGTGTCCAAGCAGGGATACTTCTTACTCCGTAACTATGACCTCAGGCCAAGGTCATGAAGTAGCCTAGGAGGGTATGTAATGTATCAATCGACACGTCTTGACGATACAAGCACAATGGCGGTAATTTGAGCCTTCTAACTCAATGCACTTAGATATAATGCACAGCAATGTGCTAGTAATCTCAGGTGACCTCAGATGACCTTGGTGAGGTAATTGAGCACAAATATCAGCGGTAACATTAAGCATAGCTGCCAACTACACGCCAGAACCGTTGTGAGGTCATTCCGAGAGCAAATATGTAACCAGGAAACATTAGTATATTTTACCATAGCCCTATGGTAGGGGAACCGATTGCCGCGACCTGACCTCAGGTCAATGCCACGAAAAAAACGACATATATTATGGTCCCTGATGAGATCATGACGTGATATAAGTTTGAAATCAATCGCCCAATTATTGTGGAAGTTATGCCACCTAGAACTCCAAGGGATGTTGGGTCACTACGCCTCACCTGATGACCTGACCTGAGATGACCCAAGGTTAAAAATGTATGAGGATATGCGGAAAAGACGAATGAGCAACCATGGGAGGTTTGACCTTGCTAGCCCGATTAGGATGGCGGCAAATTAGGATACCCCGCAGGGGCTGATATCTGCCCCCGGACCTGCGCCTCTTAAATATTGATGGGTCACTTGTATAGTAGGATGGCGTGGCTCACCACCGATCCCCCATATGTTGAAGCCTATTGAATAAAGTATCAGTAGATTGAGGTTTGTTTGATAATCTACATTGCTCGGCTATTGTATGTGTTTAATATTTTATATGTACATAAGCCGTTTCCAAGGTTAAGGCGTATTCACATCATTGTGACCTGATGTGTTCACGAGACATGTTTTACACACATTTTACCCACATAAAACAGAACAAAAGAGGGTAGGATAGTTGAGGTTGTGTCAGGGTATGTTTTTAAGAGGGAACGTTTATAGAGAAACCTTAATTCTTCCATTTATTCTTATGACGAAGGTTCAGATGAGTTGCGTTAAGTTATATTTTAATTCCAAAATTGTTACTTTCGAGTTTTACTTTTGATTATATTTAATCTAAAAGCAGGCTACCAACTGCTTGCAAGCTGAAAAGAAAACATTTCAAACAGAAATAATTGGTCACATTCTCTTAGTCACTTCCATAACTATAGTACTGAAACACTTTCCCACAAATCTGACCAGCACGTTGAATCACATTTACGAGATCACTCTAAGGTTAGCTGTACATATTTCAAATTTTAGGACTCACATTTTTATAGTAACGAATCCAGCCAGCAGCAAAAATCACGAAGTTGGAGCCTGAGGCAGACAGTCACAACGCCGAGGACATAATTGTAACGAAAAGTAAAAACCCAAATGTGTGGCTCAAGTCAGTGTAAAAATATCAGCTTCATGAAGCCAAAGGCAGCTTCGTCCAGTGTCTGATATGGGACCTATGTTAACCCGCGCCGTCTCGGGGGGTCCTCCAACCCCCTCAGGTTTTTCGCGGATTGAACGAATGGCGCGCAACAGCGCACCAAAATTTGGCACACCTTTTCCCACATCAATATCTCATGCTGTTTAAAAATTTTGAAGTCAGGTCATCTAGGGTCAACGAGTTAGTCAAGGTCAAGTGAAGTCACCTCCAAAAATGTTCAACCATTCATCACGCTTTAACGGATACAGATATTCTAATGGCATTTTCAGCATTTGCCTATCCTTAGGGATACAACAAAACGTACGAGAGGAATTTTTCATTTTCTCCGTCTTTTTACTACATATTAATGTTGCATATTTGCCAATTAGAGTTCAAATCGATGATTCTGTCTAAAGTAAGCATTTTTTATCAGAGACATTGTAGAGCAGACCGAGAAACGTTGTTGACTTCCAACAACGTTTATCGGTCTGCTCTACCTATTACAAAAAGAAATGCAAAGAAAACTTGAACTTAAAATTTTGTAATTAAGAAAAGAAGAAATTTTTATTTTGGAGGGCCAAACAAATATATGGTCCGGGTCGATTTCGCTGTCCTTTCTGATTCCAAATATTTTTTCCTCAAATATCCCCTGAAATGAAGTCCCCAGAGCCAAAAAACATAATGTAAGTCTTGAAAAGCCGTGAAAATGTAGCCCATCTAGTGACGTTATTTTGGGGAGAAATTGTACTATTCGGGGTGGATCCGGGCTCTGCATGCCGAGCGCTTTACGATGACACCTCTTTCGTTTTCGTGTGACGCTTAGTTTGATTTTAGATGGGGTTACTCCCCCGATGCGGGGTGTGAGTATCTGATCGGAGACGGAACGGGTTAAGCAGACTCTGTGATGTGTGTTGACAGATCTAGGGGTTACTGGGATGCCAAATATTCAAAACCACAATGCCCTGCCCTGACTTCACCACCCAAAATGGTACATTATGTCTGGTTATCGCAACATGGGCTGGATCAGGGGGAAATGTGCATTTCTGTAATTACTGTTGCCACACAACTTAGACGCATGCTCCATTTAATATGGTAACTGTGGTGGAATGTCCTCTTGGTGATACATAGCTTTAATTTGAAAGCAACATTTGTGGACCTAAATGAAGCGCAGTTGTTCCTTATGCTATTCTGTAGTAGGTCCTCACTATTGTGTGGAAGCGCCAGGATGGATGGGTTCCGGATGCTCCATGAATTCCTGAAATATACAGGCCTTTCCTCGAAGCACTTGTGGATCCACCCAGTCGGTTTAGAGGGCTGTGACTTCTGATAAATCTTTTATCTTAAAATTCCTCCAATATTATGGGTGACGTAAACAAGCATCAGAAGGACATTGTTCAGGGGAAAGAACCAAAGTCGCATCAGTAGAAAATAGATCATTCGGGGGTACATTGAGTGACATGGTTGGCCCCACGGGTCCACCATGTCTGGGAGTATTTTATGATACGTAAAAATTAACATAAATTACCAGAATTAGATCCGAGGGGCTGATGAAGCCCAAGGTCGGTTTCCACCAACTAGGTTAATTTTCCATTACTGCCAGTGAGAGAACATTTCATGGTGCTGACCTGAAGGACACAACTTAACAATTATTACTATTGATGAACTTAAGGACAGAATACATGAAGGAAATTGGAGAACTCACATCGGGTGGGGGTCCACCCAATGGGGTTCCATGCTACACGGTGGCATAATGGGGCATGTCAGCTCTAACAGGCGCCCTCCCCAGATGTATGCAAAGCACGCACATGGCCGGCTCCCCGAGCTGGAAGTAGAGGAGTTTCCACCCCTCGCCCCTGGTTAAGTCATCTTAAATATGATCTGCTTTGAAGCCGATTCAGAAATGCACTGTCATTCGTCGCATGCTAAACTTAAAAATCATTAGTGGCTCCAATTCTATCGAACATAAATGCACCTGACATCATACGAGTAGATGCTATCATTTTCATGGCAAATCTTACTTGATACCCGTAATTTTGGAAGCAGAGATCTCAAAGTTGCAATCCTCTTTCTATATGTATAATTTAGGGAATAGAAGACACTTTTTGAGAAAAAAACCCACCTCCAAACACTGAGCATTCCCAGCATACATTACCAGCATTAAACACTCAGCACCACCTAAGACAGCAAAACAGACCCACCCACAATGCAGTTCCAAATATGTCATCAGCTGTTGATAGTGCTGCAGGATACGTATCAATATATGCTCTACTTCTAGTAAAGTAAGATGTTTTATAATTATAAAGAGTGAAAATAGACATATAATACAGGTAAGATTTCTTCATGCACTCAATTCGACATCTTTCCACAGCAGTATCACCCACGTATGTAAAATAAACCATCCACCACTATTCAGCGAGTGCCGGAGGTTCCATCGGTTTTTTCTCACACACGGTTTGACGCGTCGTTTCGCAAACACACTTTTACACTCCTGTCACACACAATCACATGTTTCGCGAAAATGTAGGACCCCCTTAAAACTTCTTTTCGGGACTTAGAAGGAGGTAAAGAACCCCCCTCACTCTATAAAAAATAGAGAAGCCGAAAATTGGTACTGTTTTTTCCCCTCCAGTGCTCGTTTGGTGGGGTGTAAAAAAAATTTGGTCCTCGTTTTACACGCCTTACAAGTGCACACACACACACACACACACACACACACACACACACACACACACGCACTAGGCTACACAAACATCGGCCACAACGCAGTCCCTTCACTACGCGTTCGTCTCGTGCACAGACAATGACTACGACACACTCTTTCACGCCGTGCAGTGCACAGCGTGAAGGAAACGTGCACGGGGCAAGGGAAGCCTCACGATCACGCGAGCACCGCAAGAGCTGGAGACGAGCAGCCGCGGCGGTAAGGGATCTGGTCGGTCGCTCGCCACCTGCCACAGCCCGGCGGGAGGTCGAGGCGCACGACAGCAGGCGACATTCGCCACCCCTGCGCCAGCTGGCTGGGAACGCTGCGGGCTTTCGGCGCGCGCGCGCCGCTCGCTCGCGTGCGTGATGTCACACGCGTGCCTGCCGCCTGGTGATTGTCACTCGATGACGTCACCAGACCGAGTGTGACGTCACACGAACGTGACGCGTGACGTTGGAGTCGGCGCGCTCTGTGTCGGTGTTCGCGCCAGCCTGTTGCTGTCGGCCTGAGCGTCGGGCAGCGGCTCGCCGTTCGAGCGCGTTCTTCAGGCGGATGTGTGTGTTTCCACGTGAGGTCGGTAGTTGTTGGATGTCAGAGTGGTTACTAGTGGTGGCCACTGTGCGCTTTATTTGGCGGCTGAAGGGAACGTGTTGTTGTGGTGGTGGCGTGGTTCTCACCTGGCGGGACTTGGCGTGGAGGAACCGACAGCCGGCGGTCGATCGGCGCCAGTAGCTGCTGCTGGTGGTCGAACAGCAGATGACGCCAGTTCAAGATCATTCCTCTTCAAGATAATTTCAGTTCAATGCCAAATCAGTTCGATATCATTTCATTTCAATATCACTTTAATTCAAATAGCATTTCAGTTCAATATAATTTTAGTTCAATATAATTTAAGTTCAATATGATTTCAGTGCAATGTAATATCAGTTCAATATAATTTCAGTTAAATAATATTTCAGTTCAACAATATTTCAGTTTAACAATATTTCAGTTCAACAATATTTCAGTTCAACAATATTTCAGTTCAACAATATTTCAGTTCAATAATATTTCAGTTCAACAATATTTCAGTTCAACAATATTTCAAGTTCAACAGTGTTTCAGTTCAACAATATTTCAGTTCAATAATATTTCAGTTCAATGATTTCACTTCAATACTATTTCAGTTCAATGGATAATATTTCAGTTCAGTATAATTTGATTTTAAAAGCATTTCAGTTCAATGATAGTTCAGATTAATAATATTTCAGTTCAATAACATTTCTGTTCAATAACGTTTCAGTTCAATGACATTTATGTTCAATAACATTTCAGTTCAATAACATTTCAGTTCAATAACATTTCAGTTCAATAACATTTCAGTTCAATAACATTTCAGTTCAATAACATTTCAGTTCAATAGCATTTCAGTTCAATAACATTTCAGTTCAATATCATTTCAGTTCAATAACATTTCAGTTCAATAACATTTCAGTTCAATAACATTTCAGTTCAATAACATTTCAGTTCAATAACATTTCAGTTCAATAACATTTCAGTTCAATATCATATCAGAAAAATATATTTTGAGCTGAAGATCATTTCATTCCACGATCATTCAAATTCAAAACCATTTCATTTCAAGATTTCATCTCAAGGAAATTTCAGTTCAACATCACTTCAGTTCAAAAGTATTTCAGTTCAAGGTAATTTCTTGCTGGCGGATCAAGGCGATACATGCCGGAGGTTCCCACTCCAAGGCTGAACAGTAAGCAGTGCGACATATGTATCATTGCGGTGGTGCGTTGAATACATACCCGATGAGTTTCCACCAACTGAACTAATCTCATATGCAGCATATCACCTATGTACTTTCCCTCGCATGGCCTTGTGGTAAAGTGATAGACAGCTAACCAAGCATGCTTCCGCTACCCATTGATATTTTCAAGATTATTGGAGGTCATTGACCTAGCTTAACCTATGTTCAGCTTCAGTGTCACTCAAGAGTTCATCTGGACATTGCGGCTGGAGCTGGATCTCAATGAGGAGCCCGTATCTACACCTCTAGGTACCAGAACATAGTGTTTTCTGACACTAGTTTGGGATCTTACAAGCTTCAGCCAACACTTCAACCCCTCATCTGACCTTCTATCTGTCTGTCAAAATGTAGCAAATACACATTGTTTGTATTACAAGGTACGTATGTGGTCGCCGTAAAACATGTGAAGTGAGGATCGGCGCAGGGTCTTGCACACAGCGATTCAATTCGATTATACTATGCTTTTTATCTCTTTTTTCAGACAAGATTGAGTTACAGTTGTTGCTGGGAATGATTTACCAGAATTGAATTTTAACTTATCTGTCTTGGATTGGAAATGGAAACCTTGCAGAGTTCGTGAAGGGATAAGTGCATAATGCCTAGAAGGCATACGTAATTATGGGTGCAAGTTTTAGTCAGACTAAAGAGCAAAGGTTATCACCGTCTCGTGCATGAAAGCATTGTATTGTGCTATGTGACCTGCTCGCTTCTGATGGCGCCGTTAACATTTAATTAATTAGCCAAATCATAGCCGTATATGTTCTAACTTTCCTGCTGTCGTTGGCTACATCGCAGTAGCTGGTACTGCGCGCCCAGCTGCCGAGCCAGCGTCTGTAGCCCGATCGTCGTCCGATGACCCCTCGTGACCTCCGCCGGCCGTGACGGGTACATGGTACGGCTGCCGGTCAGTGAGGTGCGGAGGTCCCCAGCGGCCGTGACGGGTACATGGTACGGCTGCCGGTCAGTGAGGTGCGGAGGTCCCCAGCGGCCGTGACGGGTACATGGTACGGCTGCCGGTCAGTGAGGTGCGGAGGTCCCCAGCGGCCGTGACGGGTACATGGTACGGCTGCCGGTCAGTGAGGTGCGGAGGTCCCCAGCGGCCGTGACGGGTACATGGTACGGCTGCCGGTCAGTGAGGTGCGGAGGTCCCCAGCGGCCGTGACGGGTACATGGTACGGCTGCCGGTCAGTGAGGTGCGGAGGTCCCCAGCGGCCGTGACGGGTACATGGTACGGCTGCCGGTCAGTGAGGTGCGGAGGTACCCAGCGGCCGTGACGGGTACATGGTACGGCTGCCGGTCAGTGAGGTGCGGAGGTCCCCAGCGGCCGTGACGGGTACATGGTACGGCTGCCGGTCAGTGAGGTGCGGAGGTCCCCAGCGGCCGTGACGGGTACATGGTACGGCTGCCGGTCAGTGAGGCGCGGAGGTCCCCAGCGGCCGTGACGGGTACATGGTACGGCTGCCGGTCAGTGAGGTGCGGAGGTCCCCAGCGGCCGTGACGGGTACATGGTACGGCTGCCGGTCAGTGAGGTGCGGAGGTCCCCAGCGGCCGTGACGGGTACATGGTACGGCTGCCGGTCAGTGAGGTGCGGAGGTCCCCAGCGGCCGTGACGGGTACATGGTACGGCTGCCGGTCAGTGAGGCGCGGAGGTCCCCAGCGGCCGTGACGGGTACATGGTACGGCTGCCGGTCAGTGAGGTGCGGAGGTCCCCAGCGGCCGTGACGGGTACATGGTACGGCTGCCGGTCAGTGAGGTGCGGAGGTCCCCAGCGGCCGTGACGGGTACATGGTACGGCTGCCGGTCAGTGAGGTGCGGAGGTCCCCAGCGGCCGTGACGGGTACATGGTACGGCTGCCGGTCAGTGAGGTGCGGAGGTCCCCAGCGGCCGTGACGGGTACATGGTACGGCTGCCGGTCAGTGAGGTGCGGAGGTCCCCAGCGGCCGTGACGGGTACATGGTACGGCTGCCGGTCAGTGAGGTGCGGAGGCCCCCAGCGGCCGTGACGGGTACATGGTACGGCTGCCGGTCAGAGAGGTGCGGAGGCCCCCAGCGTTCGGGGAGTGGCTGAGGAAGTGTCGAACATGGCGGACTGTCACGCTGCCCCAGACAGTCACTTGGCCGTTATGTCTGCAGCCGGTCACCCGCTCGGGAGCAGCCCGCTGCCGCTCCAATGCCAAGTTAAGTAATTAGTGGCAGGTCTTTTGAACATGAAAGTGTCGCCGGTCGAGACTGGGCTTCCGCAGATATCACAATCCAGAGAAGCCCGCGGGACTCTAGTTTTCAGCGCAACTTGTCCGCAATCCCTTTGAAGTTTGACTCGGTTTTGATCAAACATTGCTCTTCAAAGCTTGATCAGTGCATTTATGTAATGGGCGTGTAAAAACAGCCGTGTTGGCGGTTCTGTCACCCTCTGCAGACTGTGAAATATTTGTATATTGTGTTGGTGGGTGCAGTGGGTGTTGCATGATGCAGTTTGGTTATAAACAACACCATTACCACCATTACCTTTCCTACCATTACCTTTTCCAAACCCGTAGAAACGGCACGCAGCCATATTAGCCGCAATGGCGTGGGTGAAACAACGATAGAGCAACAGGCTCTGACAGAAAACTTTAGGAGTGCAGTGGATATAGTTTGCACGCAATATTTTGACGGTACCCATGAATTACATCCGTCCCGGGAGAGAAGATCAGCGGAAATATGACAGCAAAAAAAAGAGATCCTACATCTCGTTTACATCACCGACTCGAACAAAAAATAGTGGCAGGAACGGAATGCAACCTGGACGCCATGTTGAGGGACGTGAACGTCATCAATAATCCCGCAATACATTACACCATGGAAAAAGTGGGCACGAAATGAAACGCAACCACTAAAAGAACACAAAATATACACAGTTCTTATTGTATCCTTAATTAAAGCGAAACAAAACAGCGAGAGTCAAGGGACCCGTTAGGGTTGCATTAGGAATATACTGAAGGGACCCTTTGGGGTTGCATGAGGCACATAGTGAAGGGACACGTTGGGGTTGCATGCTTCGCGAAAGGGAGTGGGAGGGAGCGGGAGAGGCGGGAGGAAGTGGGAGGTAGAGGGAGGGAGAAAGAGGAAGATGAATGGAGCGTTTTGTTGTCATCGCGACAAGGACTAGTATTGCCACACATACATGCATTGTGAAGCAATAAAAGTCACGAAACCAAACATACTAATAATTTCGACGTCAATTCCTGACACAAAATACCAAAGGAAATAGAGAATGTCTCAAACGAGTGAACATCTGCATGCGCAAATGCATCTGATAACCGTTGATTCATTGACTTTGATTTCATCCAAAATTTTTACCTGAAGCTTTATTGTATACCGATTGATGTAAAGCATCCAGGTGCAGGTAAGGGGCAACCCTTCCTCCATAACACCCCACCTTTGCAAACAAAATTAACTAGATCAAACAATAAATTTTCAGATTTTTACCACGTAAAACCAAACGTTTTTCGCGCGCTTTGTGTGCTATTAGATTCTCTTTTTTCATGACATTTTGTTTGGTCGGGCCTCCCCTCAAGGTCATGGCTGCACCGTTGCAAAGCATCCCAATCTGAAGAAAACATACCGAATACGTTTCCTATAATCCTTTTGGCAGTATTTCCAAAGGCTTCGATCGGAATTGAATCTGCGGAGAGCTGACTTGCTTCATCTCCAAGAAGTGGTAAATTGTGTGTCTGTCCGAGGGTGCTGTGGTTTCCGTTATGAATGAGAAGCATTGCTTGATGTTTGCAATTGGGGAGCACAGAGTCGCTCTGCTAATGGGATAATTAATGTGGACTCGGCTCGGGATATAGGGCTTTCAGTTCTTGCCTTCGGTAAGCTTGAGTTCTTGATGGAACGTAATTGGATATGTCAATGGGTGGTTAATGGGATTCGTAATTGTTGGGGAATACGTTGGCTCGTCAAAGGTTGAACTGAACCATGTTGTGTGTTGCAAATTAATGCCGCTCCCGTTGCTGTAAATGCCAGAATCGATACGGTATGGCTCTGGCAAAGATGGTGCATGCACATCAAACTGGATTGTGTGTCGTAAAGATGACCGAACCGAAATAGTGCCGAGATGACTTTTACGTTGCCGGCGATTGAGGTTCATCTGGATTTTGTTTGACGTTTTGACACTTTTTCACTGGCGCTTTTATGCTAGTTTCAGAATTCTTGGATGACTTGAAGGCAAGATTGTTGATTGCTTCACCGGGTCCAGACAATTACCCACACCACCATCATCGGGAACGTATTCAACAGTATTACGTAGTAGGCATAATAGTACGGATTTCAGATTCCATTGCGTGTGAAGTCAGTAGGTCATTTTCCCAGCCTTGCTGCATCTTTGCTCTAGTGCAGGCAGATCTTAGTTGGTGGCTGTGCGGACTTTTAGCCGCAAAAAAAAATCCACACATCGTGTTATCATATAGACAGTCATGCTCAGCTAGTAAAACGTCATCACACAAGTACGAATATTTGGGATGGAGGAAAGGAAGTAGAATTTCCTATGGTACATGCCAACTTTATGTTCACCTCTGGTTGACATTGTGCTCGACGTTTGGCATCATTGTGTATTTTCGGGTCGTGTCCAAATTGCGTGGTCAAAGCTAAAAAACGAACCCGTTTTTAGACACTGCGCTTCGCGGAATCAGAGTTCATGCTAAGCGCAAACGTATTACATCGACCTTGACCTCGCCTCCCAATCTGAGCATTCCAGTGTCACCAAGTATGCCTTCAACTTAAGCTTGACGTAATTGCATAGTGGGCCCGACAGGTCGGTGTCTGCGCCTCCGACCACGCCAGCCTTAGCCAGGGGCATCACTAGCGAGCGTGTGTGGTGCCTGGACCAACTGTGCCAGGACGGAGAGACGTCTGTTGCGAATGAAGAAATCGAGTCGGAAAGAACGTACACTCTCTATTGATGGCTTCACGAAAGGCACACGACAACGCCTGAACACGAACTGAACTACTGCTCGCCTCACGTCCGACGACCACAATGCTTCCACCGGCCACACCCTCTGCCACGCAGTCAACATCAGCACCTCAGCGCTTCGACGGGTGCAGGGTTTTTCGCATTCAAGTGTACACGCATGTTAAATTCCCCTCTGCACAACCACTAGCGCAGGTGTATCATCAGAGGCATCTAGCGGAGACTTTCTAAGTACTAATAACTCTGGAGCTCAGGTGCGCCATCTATGGAGCCAGATAGTTGGCGCTTATTGATACATCTCTCAATCTTCAACAACGTGTGCGCGTCGGTGGCCTAGCCCCGGAGCCAACCAGCCGGCTTGTATTGCCTGCAGACTGACCTGGAGAGTCAGCCAGTAGCAACAAAAATAGCATTCGGTAGAACCAGGAGCCATTTTCGCGTGCAGCACGCCGTTCTTCGTGTCGCTATCACTCGGCGCTTGAAAACGACGTGTGTGGGGGAGGGGGAAGTCGCTCCCGCACCCTGTACTGGGAAAGGGGTGGCATCCACACCCTATCCTAGGGAACAAGTGACACAATATCGTGTAGGGACGAGGATTTGCTAGCCGAGGCAGCGGCGGAGGTAGCAGCAGATAACAGCGAATGGCATCCCGGCGGTGGAGGTTGTCGGGCACTGTGCGATATTGGCTCACCAAGGTAGCAGCAGAGGCTGCACTTGCGGTGACGGTGGTCGGGTATTGCGCGAGAGGCCTTGCTAGGCTTGCAAGGGGTGCCTGGATGCATGCCATAGTCCATTTTCACCCATCACTTCTGACGCACTCTGCACTGCTTCTACTTCGGTTACCAAACTAATTCAGCCAAGAGTGATCGGGGACGAGTGGTCTAGGGGTATGTTGCTCGTGGCATAGTCGAAAGATTGTGGGTTCGAGTCCCACCTGTCGCTACTCTTCGCCCGCGACCAATCGGCGTGAGAGATTGGCGACGCTACATGACTCGACGGTCGATGTGTCGCAACACCAATAACCAACCAACCAGGAGTGATCACACACAAAAACTAGCATGGAAGATTCAATGTGGTGGGAATGATAATGCTCCGGTCATTGTCCTCGCCGTGGGGGCCGCCATGGATCTGTGTGCGGACCGTGAGGCTTGGGACGACTCTTCCAACGCGATGCCTTGCACACTGCCAAATCTCACGGGGAGGGGACACGTGTCCCGCCTCATCCCCGGCGTTGCGACACACATGACGTTCCGCATAAAGATATAAAGAAATAAAAGGTTAGTGCAGCTATGAGCCACAAGGGCCCTTCTTGGTTGCACTCTGTACACTGAACCAGTCGCCGACCAAATCTGTCAGTCAGCCCTCCCTGTAATACTGAAAAGCAAGCCCTCTATTCTTTTAATGATTGTCTATGCTGTTTTTAAAGATGTTCAATGTGCTGCTACTGACAATGTTTTCTGGTAGCTGGTTTCAGTGTTCTACTACCCTGTCGGTGAAGAAAGTCTGCCTTAACCTTGTTCTGCTGTGGTTAACTTTAATTTTGAATTTATGACCTCTAATTGCATCATTTCTGTTAAATTCAAACATTTCCCCAAGATATCCCCTCTCCAGACCATGGACAAATTTAAAGACCTCGATGAGATCTCCTCTCAGCCTTCTATATCTAAGTGAAAACATATTCAATTTCTTCAATCTTTCCTCATATGCCAGGTTGCTTATACCATTAACCATTTTTGTAGCCCTCTTTTGTACTCTCTCTAAAAGCCAACAATCTTTTTCATAGCTAGGAGACCAAGCTTGGATGCAGTATTCCAAATGTGGCCTGACATATGCACAGTAAAGCTTCCTGATGTAGGAATGTATCATAGTAGAGTTTCCAGTGTTTTCCTTCCTATTTATTGCTTCCAAAGTAGAGTTTCACACAAGACGTTCCACATCCGGCCGTGCAGCAGCCAGTGTGCACTGTGCGAGAGCCGTACAGCCACAGGCACGCCTGTGTGCCTCCGATACACCACCTGACCCGACGGCAGCTGGCAAGGCAGGAGAAGTCGGCGGCAGATAAGGCGGCTCAGTCATGGCCATGGGAGCTGACCATCTGGGAGGGAAGGCTGAGCCCATGGCAAGGCGGCCAGGTCCATTGTCTCGCCGTCGGGAGTCGCTGACGGGAAGGAAGCTGATGAGCATGACCCGAAGGTGAGTGTGCGCCGAGGTATCGGGGTGGAAGACTGCGGTCAGGTGGGTTGCTTGGATGTGCTGAGTCTCGGATCAAGCGTCTCTGCATCCTTCCTGAGACGTCCGATCGAGCTTCCCTGCATCGTCCCTGAGGTGTCAGTTCAAGCGTTAGTTAAATCAATGTACTACATGTTAACATCGGGACGAATCATTGGAAATCGTATTCAACCAAAGAAATGCAAAGGAAGTAAAATGAAATTATATATACACACATATATATATATATATATATATATATATATATATATACATTGACGCTATAGAGTACCTATAACCTCGGAATCTAATGAAAGGAATTCATAAACATGGACCTCGACTTTGTAGTACCATTCACACCAAAATGGGAATTGCATTAGCTTGAACGCCGACAAAGCACAAACATCCACAATTACATTAGAGCCAACTTGACCCGACCTGTACAGCACCTGACCTGACGTGCATCGTTCAGCGGAACCGTTAAGTGGCCCCAGTTGGCGTCGCGTTCGGAACACAACGACGGAAGAGGCTGGACCTGAGCAGCGTGCTCGCAGCTTAAACGGAACATAAGTCGGCCCACGCCAGGGAGTGATAAGGCATGGTCGCATGGTGCCATCAGGGCATTGGCAGGAGGCCGGCAGAGCCCACACCAACAACGCATAATGTGTGGGGACAAGTGGTCTAGGGTAAGATGCTTGTCTCAATCGAAAGATTGTGGGTTCGGTCTCGCTGTCGCTACTTTCGCTCGCGGCCAATCGGCTGGATTGGCGACGCCATGACTCGACGTCGATGTGTCGTAAGGCCAATTACAAACAACGCATAATGTGTTGTTGGTTTTCCGGCAGAGCGGTGTATTTCAGTGGAATACACGACTCTCACGTGGGGCGCACTACACCGTTCAACACCGCTAAACAGCCGATAGTTTCAAGGTTGGGCAAAATCAAGGTTGAACAAAATCGAGGTGGCCAACTGCCTGTCAGCGGAGCGTCTACTGCGCCTGGGGTCATCTCAGGTCAGCCGACTCTGTCTGGCCACCAGACGCCGGTCGACCAGCACTGAAACTGCGCACAGGTCAAGGTCAAATATGGGGTGACAAACGTCTGAGCAGGCGATGAAAGTATCCGACCTTGTTCAAAGCACACCCTATGCATACGTCATAGGCGGTGGAGGCTGCTCAAAGGTGAACAACAACAGCACAGAATCGTCACTGTTCAAAAGTAGGCGACTTCAAATGCTCGCGCCAATTATCCCGCGGTATTAGGCATAGCATGTGGCGTAACTTCTGGAGCCAACGACAATCTCACTTGGCACGCTGCTTGGGTATTCGTCTCGCCGCGGAAGCTGAGCATGTGTCGGTCCCCTTGCATGCACAGGCGTCGGGGAGTAGCAGAGGACACGTCCCTGGGGCGGGGATGGCCGAGCGGTTAAGGTGTCGGCCTGTGGGTACCAAAGGTCCCGGGTTCGACTCTAGCGCCACTCAGGACATTTTCCAATCCCGCGGCCCGCCGGCGAAACAGTGTGGGCGGCGCCATTAGCCGTAAATGTGCATAAAGTGTGTCGTGAACCAACCAATAAACAAACGGACACGTCCCTGCGAACACTTCCGCTGCAGCTGACCACGACTGACCAAATCTACCCAGGAAACCCACTGCGAGACAAATCAACTAGGCTCAGCACAATAGTTCACATAATATCGAAGTATAAAAATTGTCCTGACTCGCTACATCTGATGTGGACTCCCGGCTCCCTATGCGCCCAAGCGAAGTCGTCCGATTCTGGATGGTTGATTCCGGTTGGGATTGACAGGGATCCGGCAATTGTTGCCGGAATATTGTCGGGCCGAGAAGAGCCGAGAGAGCCGATGCCCTCCCCCATCCCCTTCCGGGCCAGCCAGACGCCTCGACCAGTCTCAAGTTTGAGCGCTTTGTTTGTTTATTGGTTGGTTCACGACACACTTTATGCACATTCACAGCTAATGGCGCCGTCCACACTGTTTCGCCGGTGGGCCGCGGGATTGGGAAATGCCCCGAGTAGCGGTAGTGTCGAACCCGGGACCTTTGGTACCCATAGCCCGACACCTTAACCACTCGGCCATTCCCGCCCCATGTGAGCGCTTTCGTCGATGTCCAGTGGCTATGCCCACCGGTGCCAGCTGTGTGCGCCCATTGTACCAGCCAAGCTGATGAGTGCACTCGAGTGTTTTGGAGAGGAGACTTTTCTACTCAGAGGGGCTCCTTTGGGTGACAAATGCAAAGGGTGCACTCGACAGTTCTGGAGATTCATTTTCATTCGTATGAATATCGCATCTCTCTGTGGTCCTCGACCTTCAATTCGTCCTTGGAATGCGTCGATACTGCATTGCAGCATATTGCACAGAAGTTTTACAAAGACCGTTTTACGAAGTTTTACGAAGTCCCCACCGAATGCTATTTGACGTTCCCATTGCTTGGAAATTATCCCGTCAATCATGTTTGTAATAGTTTTCGGGGGATTTGGGTGATGCTACTGGGATACCCCAATGTCCTACTCCAAACCAGAGGCGTAGGAAGGTCTCAAATGTGTGGGGAGCAAAACTACTTTTGAAGTTGATTCTTATCATGCATCGCCATAGCCTTAACCCACTCTCCGGTGGGTTAAGGCTCTGTTTCTCCGGTCAGATCCCCACACCCTGTCTCGCGGGGGGGGGGGTGATAGGAATCCCCCTCTAATATCCAAACAAAGCGTCGCACGGAAACGAAAGAGGTGTCATCGGAAAGTGCTCGCCGAGTAAGGCCCGCACCACCCCCACACAAAATTTCCCCAAAAGTGACGTCACTATGGGGCCTAGATTTTCACGACTTACATCATGTATTTGGCTCTGGGAAGTTCATTTTAGGGGATATTTGAGAAGAAAAATATTTGGAATCAGGAAAGGACAGCGAAATCGACCAGGACATAATATTTCTGCCCACCAAAAAATCCAAGTGATATTTTTTTCATTTCAAAATTTTGAGTTTTCACGTGTTCTTTAATTTTCATATTCTAAGGGATAGAGCGGACAGGAAAACGTTGTTAGAAGTCAACTTGCTCCAATAAAAAAATTATACTTTAGCCACAATCTTCGATTTGAACTCTAATGGATAAATATACAAAACTAATAAATAATCAAAAACAGAAAAAAATGAAAGAAAAAAATTATCTCGTACGTTTTGTTGCATCCATAAAGGTAAGCGAACGCTGAAAGTTTCATTAAAATATCTGTATCCGACCGGTTGAACTTTTTGGAGATGACCTCGCTTGACCTAGACTAACTCGATGACCCTGGATGACCTGACTTAAAAAGCTTGACACAACATGCCAAATTCATGTGGGAAAAGTTCTCGCAAATTTCGGCGCACTGCCGCGCGCCCTTCTTTCACTATCCGCGAAAAGCCTGAAGGGGGTTGAAGACGGCGCGGGTTAATGCTAAATTTTCATGAAATTGGTGGGTGCCCCTCACCCCTCCCCGTTCCTACGCCAACGTTGCAAACCCCACGTTACCCTGTCCAACCGTAGCCGATTTACCAGCGTGCGATTTGTGCTCCGACAGCTGTCGAGCCACTTGGCTGGCGGCAGCCGCGCTGCTGGGCTCACTGGCGACATCTCTGGGCGGCGAATGGTGTGAGGACTTCGAGACCGGTCCGGGCACCTTCTGGGTGCAGTCATCGTTCCAGGGCGGCCTCTGGCAGAGCACCACCTACTCCAACGAGACCGCTCACGGCCATGACGTGCCCAAGCCTCCCACGGGCGAGGTCAGTCCGCTCACGAATCTCAGACTGGATCTCAGAATCTCAGCCCAAGTTTACCTTGGCAACCAAGTAGGGCGCTTCTACCAGAAATCCGGTGAACTATTAATTTTAGAGAGGGTTGTATATAATACAGGGTATATATATATATATATACCCTGTATTATATAGGGTATATATATACTGACCTCTCCCACGGGCGAGGTCAGTCCGCTCACGAATCTGTGAGCTCAAAGCAGCAGCAACGCTCAAAACAGAGCGAATCTGTGCGATACAAGGGCCGCAGCTTTCACTGACCCGAAAGACATAACCGTACACTCAGATTCAGGCTCTCCAGCCAGCTTCGCTGCCGCTGCTGCTGCTACTGCTGTTGCAGCTGCTGCTGTTGCTGCCGCTGCTGACGTTGCGGCCGCTTGCCGGCAGGACGGCCTGCTTCTGCTGCGCCCGAGCCAGCACAGCATCGTCGTGTGGTCGATGCTGGTGTCGCAGGAGATGAAGTTCGAGCAGGACGCCTCGATCGAGCTGGACTACTGGCTCTGGTTCAACCGTTCACAGCCCCTAACACCCGTCAGCTTCATGCTCTTCAGGTCGGTGAGCTTCATCGGATTTGTGTGGGGGTGCATCAGGTGTGTGAACACGTGGTTACCGGATGTTTCGTCAGATATGTCACTAACCGGATTAATCGAATACGCTATTAAGTTCGTCAGCAAGTGACGTATCTGCAGACGCCGTGCACCGTATCTTTTCCATTCGATTGCCGCCAGCAGATCATACTCCTAAAACTGCGAGGGCCCCTTTCCATACACTCGGGGAGATATGGTGCCGCTTGCAAAGAAGCAGAGCAAAGTAAAATCATGTAAAAAGTGCAAAGTCATACAAAATAGGGAAAAATGCCCAGCTTTGCAGGACGCCGGTTGGTAGTACTTGATGGCGATGGATATAATACAGCAACGAATATTTGTTCACGTTCGGAACTTCTCAGAGAATGAAAATAGTGTGTGTGTGCGTGCAGGAATGTGCACGAAAGGGTGATTGTGCTTAGAACAGAATGGAACTAGCATTATTTACATTCACATTCACATCTGAATAGTGCATTGCAGCATAGTCGTTAAGCACTATATGTCACAACAATACTTGAACATTACACTTCGACATTTCCGTTCGCAATAAAAATTTGAACATTGCATTTCAGCGTGATGCTCGCACAGCATCAACATTGACACGCCAATGTCATCCCAGTCGGAGGGTTCTCCATGATTACAATTCGCCACTCTTCCCTGTCGACATGATCAAATCAGCACAGTGCTGCGATCAAGGCAGCGTGAGGCTTGCCGCGACAGATTGCACACTGCACTCCACATTGTAGCATCGGGTCTGATGTCTCGCCACTCTTCAGGAGGGTGAATGGTATCGAGGACGAAGAGGCGTTCCTGAACATATCAGCCTACGCCAATGTGTACCAGAGTCACTGGGCCTCTATTGTAGCTGGCGTGGACCTCAGCAGGGGTGACATATTGCAGGTGAGATAAAACACGAATATATGTATATATATATATATATATATATAAATGTACATATATATGTCTATATATAAATATATGTGTGTATGTGTTTGAGCGTGTGTCTCAGCCCATATATATATATATAATTATATATAATATCACATATGGACACATACACGCATACATATGAATGTACAAATTGTGGGAACCTGGGCCGCTTTTGTCTGGGCTCTTGCTCCACGTTTCAGCCCGGTACAATATTTTGAACCCCCGACGCGATTTTTGGAGCTTGCGATACGACCAGTGGGGCCTCAGCACACATGTCTCCAAGTTTACCTTGGGAACCAAGTAGGGCGCTTTTACCAGAAATCCGGTGAACTATTTATTTTAGAGAGGGTTGTATATAATTAACTCCTTTTTCATAGCAAAAGCTTGGTCGCGCGGTCATATATGGGTGATGGTTCGCTGCCGACAAATCGACATACACAGCTACATGGCTGGTGACATGTTGCTGCCGACAGATCGCCGTACACGGCTACATGGCTGGTGACATGTTGCTGCCGACAGATCGCCATACACAGCTACATGGCTGGTGACATGTTGCTGCCGACAGATCGCCATATACGGCTACATGGCTGGTGACATGTTGCTGCCGACAAATCGCCATACACAGCTACATGGCCGGTGACATGTTGCTGCCGACAGATCGCCGTATACGGCTACATGACCGGTGACATGTTGCTGCCGACAGATTGCCATGCACGACTACATGGCTGGTGACATGTTGCTGCCGACAGATCGCTCACGTACATGGGTGACATGTTGCTACATGGCCGGTGACATGTTGCTGCCGACAGATCGCCGTATACGGCTACATGGCCGGTGACATGTTGCTGCCGACAGATCGCCATACACAGCTACATGGCTGGTGACATGTTGCTGCCGACAGATCGCCATACACAGCTACATGGCTGGTGACATGTTGCTGCCGACAGATCGCCATACACGGCTACATGGCTGGTGACATGTTGCTGCCGACAGATCGCCGTATACGGCTACATGGCTGGTGACATGTTGCTGCCGACAGATCGCCGTATACGGCTACATGGCTGGTGACATGTTGCTGCCGACAGATCGCCATACACAGCTACATGGCTGGTGACATGTTGCTGCCGACAGATCGCCGTATACGGCTACATGGCTGGTGACATGTTGCTGCCGACAGATCGCCGTACACAGCTACATGGCTGGTGACATGTTGCTGCCGACAGATCGCCGTATACGGCTACATGGCTGGTGACATGTTGCTGCCGACAGATCGCCGTATACGGCTACATGGCTGGTGACATGTTGCTGCCGACAGATCGCCGTATACGGCTACATGGCTGGTGACATGTTGCTGCCGACAGATCGCCATACACGGCTACATGGCTGGTGACATGTTGCTGCCGACAGATCGCCGTATACGGCTACATGGCTGGTGACATGTTGCTGCCGACAGATCGCCATACACAGCTACATGGCTGGTGACATGTTGCTGCCGACAGATCGCCATACACAGCTACATGGCTGGTGACATGTTGTGATCGCCATAAGTAATGGCTGGTGACATGTTGCTGCCGACAGATCGCCATACACAGCTACATGGCCGGTGACATGTTGCTGCCGACAGATCGCCATACCGGTGTGAATGTTGCTGCCGACAGATCGCCGTATACGGCTACATGGCTGGTGACATGTTGCTGCCGACAGATCGCCATATATGGTTACATGGCTGGTGACATGTTGCTGCCAACAGATCGCCGTACACAGCTACATGGCTGGTGACATGTTGCTGCCGACAGATCGCCATACACGGCTACATGGCTGGTGACATGTTGTTGCCGACAGATCGCCGTATATGGCTACATGGCCGGTGACGGCCCGGTCATGACCAGTGACCTGGGACTGGATCGCATCATCCTGCGCGGTGTTAACGGTCACAACGAGTGCGGCGGCAACTCGACGGTGCCGACGGTGGCGCCATCACCGGCGCCAAGCCCAGGCTAGTAGACGGCACCTCCTTGCGGGAGATGCGACACATGTACTGTCGGAGATTATTTTATAGGTGGCGCTGTATGATAACGCAAACTATTCGTGATTGCAGTTCTGCGTTAGATATGCCCAACTTCTTAATTTCGTCTTCAACTCTTGAGTTGTGCAATGAACTTGAACGTGAATATCCAAGTTCTCAACTTTGCAATGAACGTGATCTCGAGTAGTCCAGTATTGAACTTCACTTTGACCATTCACCTTGTACTGTGGATTTGTCGCGGTGTGGTGCGTGTATCCAGGTGGTCACGTCATCTGAGCCGGCCAGCGATATCGAAATCACGAAGTCGACCTACACCTTTCTGAGGGTAATACTCGGTTATAAAGTGCTCGGTTATATATAATACTCGGTTATAAAGGGTAATACTCGGTCATGGATCATCCAACAACTTGGTTTGAAAACATGCACGCCGATTACTCCCGTACATTCGATGACGTGGGCTGCTACCAAAAATAACAGCGAACCAAGTATACATTTCATGGCGAAACCAATTGGTCTTAAACCTCACGAACATGAACAAAAAGCTCTCCCCCGCCGAAAGGCACACAGAAGTCATCAACCTAGTGACGGCAGCGCTCGTCTGCAATCTGAACACTGCAAATACTCGTCCTTGTCCTGCATCAGCACTTCATGTAACGCACATATCATCTGTCCATCAACGAATGTCCCGATGCATGCTCCAACACTAGACACCACAACACACCAGCAGAGCCCAACCACTAGACACCACACCACACCAGCAGAGCCCACCACTAGACACCACACCACACCAGCAGAGCCCAACACTAGACACCACACCACACCAGCAGAGCCCAACACTAGACACCACACCACACCAGCAGAGCCCAACACTAGACACCACACCACACCAGCAGAGCCCACCACTAGACACCACACCAGCAGAGCCCACCACTAGACACCACACCACACCAGCAGAGCCCACCACTAGACACCACACCAGCAGAGCCCACCACTAGACACCACACCACACCAGCAGAGCCCAACACTAGACACCACACCAGCAGAGCCCACCACTAGACACCACACCACACCAGCAGAGCCCACCACTAGACACCACACCACACCAGCAGAGCCCACCACTAGACACCACACCACACCAGCAGAGCCCACCACTAGACACCACACCACACCAGCAGAGCCCAACACTAGACACCACACCAGCAGACCCCACCACTAGACACCACACCACACCAGCAGAGCCCACCACTAGACACCACCCACACCAGCAGACCCCACCACTAGACACCACACCACACCAGCAGAGCCCACCACTAGACACCACACCAGCAGAGCCCAACACTAGACACCACACCACACCAGCAGAGCCCACCACTAGACACCACACCACACCAGCAGAGCCCAACACTAGACACCACACCACACCAGCAGAGCCCACCACTAGACACCACACCACACCAGCAGAGCCCACCACTAGACACCACACCACACCAGCAGAGCCCACCACTAGACACCACACCACACCAGCAGAGCCCAACACTAGACACCACACCACACCAGCAGAGCCCAACACTAGACACCACACCAGCAGAGCCCACCACTAGACACCACACCACACCAGCAGAGCCCAACACTAGACACCACACCAGCAGACCCCACCACTCAGTAGAGCCCACACTGACACCACACCAGCAGAGCCCACCACTAGACACCACACCACACCAGCAGAGCCCACCACTAGACACCACACCACACCAGCAGAGCCCACCACTAGACACACTAGACACCACACCACACCAGCAGAGCCCACCACTAGACACCACACCACACCAGCAGAGCCCACCACTAGACACCACACCACACCAGCAGAGCCCAACACTAAGACACCACACCACTAGACACCACACCACACCAGCAGAGCCCACCACTAGACACCACACCAGCAGAGCCCACCACTAGACACCACACCACACCAGCAGAGCCCACCACTAGACACCACACCACACCAGCAGAGCCCACAACTAGACACCACACCAGCAGAGCCCACCACTAGACACCACACCACACCAGCAGAGCCCACCACTAGACACCACACCACACCAGCAGAGCCCACCACTAGACACTAGACACCACACCAGCAGAGCCCACCACTAGACACCACACCACACCAGCAGAGCCCAACACTAGACACCACACCACACCACACCAGCAGAGCCCAACACTAGACACCACACCACACCAGCAGAGCCCACCACTAGAGTCCACACCGTGCCGCACTAAGACTTCTGTCCAAGCACACTAAGACTTCTGTCCACCTGTCTACCGACAGGACCCACCACAAGTGAGAACACCACGCCGGCGGTGCCCACGACCGCCAGCGCCGCCACCACGCCGCACTACGACTTCTTCTGCCCGGAGGCGTACGGCCTGTTCGCTGACCCGGACGACTGCCACTACTTCTACCAGTGCAACGACTGGCTGGCCCAGAAGATGACGTGCGCAGCCGACCTGGTCTTCAACCCGCAGACGGAGCAGTGCGACTACCGCAAAAACGTGCCCGGCTGCTAGACTGCTAGGAGGCACGTGCCCGGCTGCTAGACTGCTAGGAGGCACGTGCCCGGCTGCTAGACTGCTAGGAGGCACGTGCCCGGCTGCTGGACCTAAGTTGCCCACAGCAGCTGAGCTAGACTGCTCACGGCAGCTGAACTGAAGCTGCTCACGGCAGCTGAACTGAAGCTGCTCACGGCAGCTGAACTGAAGCTGCTCACGGCAGCTGAACTGAAGCTGTTCACGGCAGCTGAACTGAAGCTGCTCACGGCAGCTAGGGTAAAGCTGCTCACGGCAGCTGAACTGAAGCTGCTCACGGCAGCTGAACTGAAGCTGCTCACGGCAGCTGAACTGAAGCTGCTCACGGCAGCTGAACTGAAGCTGCTCACGGCAGCTAGGATAAAGCTGCTCACGGCGGCGGAGCCGGAGTTCACCTCCGGTTCTGTCCCACAGGCTCGGTGTCGCTCCCCTGCTGGTCGGACTTTGTCGACTGAGCCTGACACGTATGCCAGAGTCGGTGGCCGGTCATTTTTCGCGGGGTTTCGCGACTTGGATTGGCGGTTTGGTGATGTGGGCTGTCGCGAATTTTGGCGTCCCCTCTCGACGCGGCCGTGACGGCTTCCGGGGTTTGGCGCTGTCAGTGCACACACTCTTAGCACGTGTTAAACGGCCGGTCACACGCGACATTCGCCTTTATCGCAGCTTCGAAATACGCCTTAAGTCCGAGCGAGTGTCATGTCATGCAACGCTTAACTGCGCAGCACTGTGACAAGCCTTAGCACATTCCCATCGGAAGATGTGGACTCAACTGTAAATGTAGCCATACAGAATGTAGACTATTCAAATACATCGTCTGACTGCGAAACATGGTTTGCACTGGTGTGCAATTGTGAAGCAGCGATCCGTAGTTTATCAAAACGCCAGCAAACTAGCGGAATTCAACATTCAGTTTTCAACCCTTGGGAGATTCAACATCCACTCAGCCTCTAGAGAGTAAGAGGCACCCCTTCAGCATGCTCAATATCAAAGGACACATGTGAACATATACAGCCATATATTCATGCATGTCCATGTATGTATACGGCTATGCATATATATATATATATATATATATATATATATATATATATAAATATGTATATATGTATATATATATATAAATATGCATATGTATATCCATATATATATGCATGCATATATATATATATAGATACAGAATATATATATATATATATATATATATATAAATATGTATATATATATATATTTATAATAGGGAAGTGGAAGGGCTGCTTGGGTTGTAAATATTATAAGTTGACGGAAAATTCTTCGTCCCGCTTAGTTCTTTTTCGAAAATCCACAAATCCAACAAAACATATCCGGGAACGAGATGTGACGCAGACTAGTCATACCAGCACGAGAGAGCCGCTGACTGCCCTTTGTTGACTCCCACAAATGTCACCTTCATCGGATGGACATTACGGTGCAGATGTCATCATCTTGCCTCTCGATCCAGTGCCATGGGACCGGTGGTATCTATATCTAGATAGTTTGATCAGCGAAAGTCCTCCTCCCACACGAAGGCGGCATTATCAGACGCTGGCCAGAACGGCCTGCAGGCACTTCAGCAGGAGTGTTGACGCCGTCGACGGTAACCAAACCGGCGTGAGTGCACCACTCTCAGGCTTATCGCAGTATCGGTGTTTATGAGATGATGTTACGCTGCAGGCTTATCACCTTATCAGGGTTCAATGAGGTGGTGTTGCTAGGGTGCATGCACGACCTACAGTGGGCCGTGCCTAACGCTGAGTAGTGGCTCATGCTTAGCAAAGGCTATCAGACCATGCTGACATGGTTCTACCTTTGTTGTAGATATGTCTATGCATGACCATATATGTATGTATTTGTCATGGAATGTGGCCATTGCTCGGCATTGATCAGCTTCGTTTGGTTTTCTCTTGCTCTTGGGTATCGTGTTCTTTTGAGGAATCCTTCGAGAGGAACTCCGAAAAGACTCTTCACATTACGCGATTTGGTTGAAAATTTGTCCTCATTGTAACCACGTAAATGAAGGCGCTTTTACAAATCCAGCATGATAGCAATGTTCAGAAATGCTCCCGACCCACTACTCATTCTCATTTAAACGGCCAGTCTGATGATGGGAAAATTTTGCGAGAAGTTGCGATGAAATACCGTCAAATAAGAAGCAATTATTGTTGATATAATACCTTTCGCAACTGATGATATGAAGCGCAATACCCTAAAACAAAAGCAAGCCATGAATAAGAAGCTGGTTAACTTCGAATATGACGTCATCTTCGATGATAAATCTATGAATGAATGATTGCTTCCAAGTTATTTACACATTATATATATGACAATTAATTTATTTTCTTACATATTAGCTTTCTGCACCAACATTTACATTTGTTGGCCTTCTTTAGGTTAATCGTTGGATAAATCCCGTTGCGACATTCGCATGTTATAGCGAGTCATGCAACGGAAAGATAATGAACTTTCCTGACTGCCCTGATAATTGTTAATTATTGATAATAGTCTGCCAACTGGACGAGGAAGGATTCCCAGACGTTGGTTTACGCTAGGAAAGTCACGAAGCGTCAGCTGCGTCTCATAACTTGTCACTTCTACCACTTGCACAAACCTCCGGTCCGAAATGTTTCGAATAGACTGAGCACATTCACCTGCCGTGTGACGTCAGCACCTGATCAGGCCTGTCCGCACAGGCGAGACTCTACACTCCCACTCTAATGGCGACGTGCACTGGGGAGTACAGTTTGCAGAGGTGCAGCCAAGGGGGCTCGGGGGCCTGTGCCCTCCAATTGGCAATCGAAAATATGCCCGATCAAACTGGCCATGTTGAGATTTTGATCACACAAGTCCCTACGTTTTCGGAGTGCGTCGCGCACCGAAGGCTGTCTCTGTTCCATTGTCGGTTGGTTATTGGTTTTACGACACATCGGCCGTTGAGTCATGCAGCGTCGCCAATCTCTCACGCCGATTGGTCGCGGGCGAAGAGTAGCGACGGGTGAGACTCGAACCCACAACCTTTCGATTGTGATACGAGCAACTTGCCCCTAGGCTACCCGTCCCCTCTGTTCCATTGCATTCTTTGGTCGCCACTCCTCCGTAGGAAAATCATTGCTGCACCACTATCTGTTTGACAATACTGATTTATCACAAAACGACGAGCCGGATTATCCCAATTCCCAGCTTATTTACATTTCCTGGCGAAGTTAAGAGCAAAGGCGCCATTAAAAAGAAATACCAACCGGCCAATCATCAAGGTTTCAACAGTGGCAATCAATATCGGTATACGGTAACTATCCTTCAATGTCAGTCACCGCATCACCATGAACTACATTCGGTCACACATAAAGCAGCGAAATTTCACATTCTGCGATATTGTGGGCCAGTGGTACAGCAATGTGGACCAGTGGGGCAGCAATGTGGACCAGTTGGGCAGCATTGTGGACCGGTGGAGCAGCATTGTGGGCCAACGGTGCAGCATTGTGGACCGGTGGTGCAGCATTGTTAACCCACAATCCGGCAACAATGTGGGGCAGCAATGTGGTGCAGCATTGTGGGCTCCGGGTGCAGCAATGTATGTCCCAGGTGCAGAGGTGAAAACATGACCAGATTGTGGATGCTTTGACATCCAGAACATTGTCCCTCTGGAAAATGATCTTCTCTTCTTGCCAACTGATTACATGGAGCTATTTGAAAATAACTGCTTGAGCATGGCAGTTTGACTAACGTACCCGAAATTGACTGGAGACAACAAAAGGATGCTTGTGATACCTTTGAACCGAACGCAAATATCCTCTACTTATTCGAATGACCCAAGTTTGTTTTCTCAAAATATATGGGGACTGGAATTCACAGCCTTTCACTTGGAAGATTCCAAGTGAAAGGGAGGATTCCAAGTGGAAGTATTCCATTCCCCTGGACCAATTACCCTAGGTTGGTTGTTTCAGGCGTGTGCCATTCCCTCCATGACTTTGATACGGAGCTCAGAAGTGAATTCCTTGCGATGCTCAAGCCCTTGTTGAGGGACACTGACGAGATACAGGGCGAAAAAGCGAATGACATCATCATCATATTCTTAATCGTACGTGGTTCGTCCATGCAGACGAAATTCAAGGCATCTCTCGCTGACGCCCGTGGAAACCACACTATCCCCACATGCGAATAGGAATTATTTCGACATGTCGGTGTGACGCACACCGGTGTGATGCAGTCCAGTTTGATACACTCTGGAGTGACGCACACCGGTGTGATATACTCCGATGTGATGCACTCCGGCGTGGTCCACTCCAGTGTGGTACACTCCGGCGTGATGCACTCCGGTGTGATACACTCGAGTGTGATACACTCCGGTGTGATACACTCCGGTGTGATGCACTCCGGTGTGGTACACTCCAGTGTGATATACTCCGGTGTGATACACTCCAGTGTGATGCACTCCGGTGTGGTACACTCGAGTGGGATACACTCCGGTGTGATACGCTCCGGCGTGATACACTCCGGTGTGGTACACTCGAGTGTGATATACTCCGATGTGATACACTCCGGCGTGATACACTCCGGTGTGATACACTCCGGTGTGATACACTCCGGTGTGATACACTCCGGTGTGATACACCCCGGTGTGATACACTACAGTGTGATACACTCTGGTGTGATACACTCCGGTGTGATACACTCCGGTGTGATACACTCCAGTGTGATACACTCCAGTGTGATACACCCCGGTGTGATACACTACAGTGTGATACACTCTGGTGTGATACACTCCGGCGTGATACACTCCGGTGTGATACACTCCGGTGTGATACACCCCGGTGTGATACACCCCGGTGTGGTACACTCTAGTGTGATGCACTCCGGTGTGGTACACTCGAGTGTGATACACTCCAGTGTGATACACTCCGGTGTGATACACTCCGGTGTGATACACTCCAGTGTGATACACTCCGGCGTGATACACTCCGGCGTGATGCACTCCGGTGTGATACACGCCGATGTGATGCACTCCGGCGTGGTACGCTCCAGTGTGGTACACTCCGGCGTGATACACCCCGGCGTGATGCACTCCAGTGTGATACACTCCGGCGTGATACACTCCGGCGTGATACACTCCGGCGTGATGCACTCCGGCGTGATACACTCCGGCGTGATACACTCCGGCGTGATGCACTCCGGTGTGGTACACTCTAGTGTGATACACTCCGGTGTGGTACACTCCAGTGTGATACACTCCAGTGTGATACACTCCGGTGTCATACACCCCGGCGTCATACACTCCGGCGTGATACACTCCGGTGTCATACACCCCGGGGTCATACACTCCGGCGTGATACACTCCGGTGTGGTACACTCCGGCGTGATGCACTCCAGTGTGATACACTCCGGCGTGATACACCCCGGCGAGATGCACTCCAGTGTGATACACTCCGGCGTGATACACCCCGGCGAGATGCACTCTAGTGTGATACACTCCGGCGTGATGCACTCCAGTGTGATACACTCCGGTGTGATACACTCCGGCGTGATACACCCCAGTGTGATACACCCCGGCGAGATGCACTCCAGTGTGATACACTCCGGTGTGATACACCCCGGCGAGATGCACTCCAGTGTGATACACTCCGGCGTGATACACTCCAGTGTGATACACTCCGGTGTGATACACTCCGGTGTGATACACTCCAGTGTGATACACTCCGGTGTGGTACACTCGAGTGTGATACACTCCGGTGTGATACACTCCGGTGTGATACACTCCGGTGTGATACACTCCGGTGTGATACACTCCGGCGTGATACACCCCGGCGTGATACACCCCGGCGAGATGCACTCCGGTGTGGTACGCACCGATGTGATACACACCGTGCATAATCTTTGACTAGTGTGATTTTGGAGGAAGAGGCTGTTGCAATCACGGACGGCTTCAATGAAAATACAAAAAAAAAATATTGAGCGTTGTATTCCCAGTGAAGTCTCATAGACCCAGTCCCCCAAGTGTCTCCAGCTCTTCAGCTTTGCGGATAATTTGACGAGAAAGTGCGAAGCAGAAGACACCAAGCGACTCTGCAAAAGGGGTTCAAGCATGAGTCATTTTCACACAGGAGGGTACCTACGTTGTCAACTTTCCAACACTCCCAAAAGGGTAAAGCATACGTTAGCATTCCAACACTCGCAAAGTAATGCAAACATATGTCAACATACCAACACTTTCCAAAGGGGTTCCAAAGGGGTGCAAGCCTACGTCAACATTCCAGCGCTCCTCAAAGGGGTGCAAGCTTCCGACAACATTCGAAGATCACCACGGATGAACATTCGATGAAGACCCACTGATATGCTGGAAGCAGTGCCAAGAAGCACTCCCAGTCGTGTCACAATTAGGGAAGAACCGACGCAGCGTCCCAGCACCCGCAACGTTGGCGGACCGATTGTGCACCTATGCAAGAAGCACGGATTGTTTAGTATCGCAAAGGTAGGTTGTCAACTCGAACAGGCGTTTCCTCACGGATTGCATCGTCGCAATACCACGATCCTTCTCCACAACATGACTATGATGACTCTACTACAATGATGTCCTGAGGACTGGTGATTCTCTTGTTTCTTCTTTTTTTTACATTTTCTCTTGCATCGATTGCATCGATTTTTGCCACACGAGATGATCCTCTTTTCGATCAATATGGCTCAAAGAAGTAAGCAGACCGCCTTAGGTCGCCAAGCACTGTGATTGGGCGGTGTCGTTGAAGGGCAAGATTGGTGCATGCCTGGCCTCAAAATTGAACCAAACGAAAAACTGCCGTTTAGTGACATAATAAACATAAGGCATTCTTATTATTAGGTTAGACGTTGCACGCCCAAAAACGCCGGCAGGGTATTGTCACCAACGGTGGGTCGAGGGGTACGGGAATATTCCGCAACACGCGGAGATCGCTACCGATCCACTATTTCGAATTAACGTCCATGAGTAGTGTTGCTAGATACACTAAAGTTCAGAGGACGCTACCCATTGATGATACTTCCAGGAGATGATCCTCTTATCATGCATCCCCTCTCCTTCATATTCCATCAACTTCTCTCCTCTCACCTCGCAGCAACCAATGGACCATCTTTATCTCCTTCCCTCTCTCCCTCTCTCTCTCTCTCTCTCTCTCTTTCTCCCCTATTCCAGTTCTTTTCACCAATCCATATTCCCTCTCTCCCTTCGCCTTCCAATCCTCTCTTCTCATCATATCCATCCTATGCACCACACTCATCGTATCCCCTATCTCACTAACTCCTCTTCTCTTCCAGATCCACTCTTCCTATTTCCTTCATATCACCTCCTCATTCCTCTTCTCACTCCCCATTCCTCTAGTCCTCTCGACCTCCGTCGTATCGCCATTACCCCTCACCTATCACTTGGGCTTTGTGTGGCTCACTGCCATCAATTTGGCTTTAGCTTCGGCTTCCTAGGATCCAAAGCCATTGGTTTTGGCTTCAGCGTCGTGGATGTGATTGGCATTGGCTTCTACTTTGGTTTCCAGCCGTCGCCAAAGGACTTGGCATCAACGGCAGAGGTACGACTTCCTTTTCTATTATTTGCCAATGCATGACAAAAGTACACATAACAGACATCTGAAGCTGTACACAGCTTTCACCGCCTCAATATCTAGCCACTGTTTAAAGTGGTAGTTGAAGCGAGGCGGTGGCAAAAGCTTCACCACCCTGATTAAACCTGCCACCACTCCAGAGCACGCCCCGTACATTCCGGACAAATGCTGTGGCATGCAATGCCCACGCATCGGTGACCAGTCAGCGGCGACGGCACAGTTCGGCGGGAGTGTATCGGCGCAGCTGATTGGCTGGCGGCGCTAAGTCGACCCCCTTCGGCGGGGCACGGCTCCGACAACACAGACGGGGTCGTGACGGCTCGTGACAGTCACCAGCCTCGGACCTAGTGACACGAGGTTGTGCAAGCCGGCCAGAAATGGGTTTGGTGGTCACGTGGAATGCGTGATAACTGAGATGGAAGGTTGCTAACGTCCCACTTCCTCAATATCAATGATAATCGATGGCAGCAATTAATCAGCTGAATACAGCAAAATACCAAGTAGCCGTTAATTAAGTTATATGACAAAGGAACAATTACTGAAGATAGTTTCACCACAGCCGACAAGCGCTCAACCACCAGATGGGTGACGTCATGTCTGTCATCTATGTCGTCACCACCGGTGAGTAGAATGTGATCTGGTGGAATGCTGTTCACATCCTTCCTTTCCACCATTCGTCTCTGTGTTGTTAGCGTCTTGGATCCACCCAGAATTGAAGGGATGTTTATTCGAGAAGGGAATAATTGCAATCCCGTCGGATTATGTCCTATTGTCCTGTTAATTAATACGTATTTGTCTTATATAAACGTGTAAGAAAACAGATAATTTTTAGCCAACGCAAAGCTAGGGGGATTTAATTTCGTGCATATAAGCAAAAAAGTTCACTTTAGAAATCCCAACTGACCTCCAACCGCACCAACACCCGTCCGAAGCCGGATTAGCATGTTGTGCCAACACACCAAGTCCTCTTTTCTTCACTCAGAGTTTGATCTCTCATTCCTTTCGCTGGTGCCAAGTGTCATACAAAATATCTTTTGTACCTGTAATGTCCGCTTTTTGTTAAGGAACTTATTTTGTCGCGGCACTTTCCATACCGGAGCTCTATCTTTGTGGGGGGAGTCGGGTCGGGTCGGGTCGGGTCGGGTCGGGTCGGGTCGGGTCGGGTCGGGTCGGGTCGGGTCGGGTCGGGTCGGGTCGGGTCGGGTCGGGTCGGGTCGGGTCGGGTCGGGTCGGGTCGGGTCGGGTCGGGTCGGGTCGGGTCGGGTCGGGTCGGGTCGGGTCGGTCGGGTCGGTCGGGTCGGGTCGGGTCGGGTCGGGTCGGTCGGTGGGTGGTCGGGGGGGGGTGGGTCGGGTCGGGTCGGGTCGGGTCGGGTCGGGTCGGGTCGGTCGGGTCGGGTCGGGTCGGGTCGGGTCGGGTCGGGTCGGGTCGGGTCGGGTCGGGTCGGGTCGGGTCGGGTCGGGTCGGGTCGAGTCGGGTCGGGTCGGGTCGGGTCGGGTCGGCAAATCAGCATTTCTCGTAAATGTACGAATGCACGGGAGAATAGTCTGGTTCGTGCTCTGCCTTCAGTAATAACTACACGTGGCAGTAAGGTGCCACTTATTTTGGTGAAATCAGAATTTCTCTCGGGACGCCCCCCAAAGTGGTGAGGTTCGGAATGCAAAGAAACGTAGTGAAGTTTCAGAGCGATTAAAAAATATTCAGCGCTGCCCCCGGGTTGTCAAAGTCAGACAGTGTATAGGCTTCATTGCGTTGTAGTCTCCTATGTGCTAGTAACTGATAAATAGCAAGCTAACACCAACACTTAGTGAAATGTCACTAACTTTCCTGTTCTCACGCTTTTCGAGAATAGCGCTGATTAAAAACTACTACGCACGTCAACCAATGCGATTTTCGCGGTCTTCCTTCCCTCTTCCGGTAACCATGCATCACGCTAAATATACCTGTCACGGAAGAGATGTTGAAGCCGCCCTGCCGCCGCGTTGGTCCCCTCACGTACTGGGGACACGTTTGATGATGTGTTGTTGCCTGCTTGGGTAACAACCAGCAAATCCAGATGCCAATTCTTAAAGAAACACATCATAAAATGTGTTCCCAGTATGTGAGGGGACCGACGCGGCGGCAGGGCGGCTTCCATGTCTCTTTCGTGACAAGCATATTTAGCGTGATGCATGGCTACCGGAAGAGGGAAAGAAGACCGCGAAAAAAAATGGCATTGGCTCACGTGCGGAGTAGTTTTTAATCAGCGCTTGGTGCCTATTCTCAAAAAGCGTGAGAACAGGAAAGTTAGTGACGTTTCATTCAATGTTGGTGTAAGCTTGCTATTTATCAGTTACTAGCAAAGGGGGACTTTAACGCAATGAAGCCTATATATTCGGTGACTTTAACAACTCAGGGGCGGTGCTAAATATTTTTTAATCGCTCTGAAACTTCACTACGTTTCTTTTCATTCCTAACCTCACCACTTTGGGGGGGGGGGGGCGTCCCGAGAGAAATTCCGATTTCACCAAAATAAGTGGCACCTTGGTGTGCAGTTGACCAGACCCGGTGGCTTCATGACCACACTCGGGGAATTCATCCATCAACGATCTCATGGCAGGTCGTCAAAGATGAAGGGCAGGAGCTGCCACTTGTATGCTGACAACCATTATCTTAGATAAACATGACGTCATCTATGCGTCACTGGCGTCCATCACTTTTCTGACGTCCCTGACGCGCATTAGCATGCACGTGGCATATCTTTGTGAAGAACTAGAGCATTAGAGCAGGAATCGCCACCCTCTCCCGTGTTCATCGGTGTCCGCCTGTTTACTTCCGCATCACTCTACAGCTCCCACCAAATCGTATTCAGAAATCGCCCTGTTTTCGTTCCTCACAGTGAACAGCACGCCCTTAATGCATGACTCTATTCTCCTAATCTCAGGTGCGGTAACGCTTCTGCTAGTTGCCATGTTCGACATCGAGCGACGGGGCTGCTCGCCACATCTGACCTGGCCAGCCGCCCTCAGGCTATACGTGCTGCAGGTCATCCGCTGTCTGAAGGTTCACTGGACACATCAACAGTTCCTTAGAAATACGAAGAATTTTGCAGAGGTGAGCTGTGTTCCTGTGTGTCGACCTGTCCTATCGTGCTCTGGGTGTTGTCCGATCCTAGTGTACCCTATCCTACCGTGCTCTGGGTGTTGTCCGATCCTGGCGTACCCTATCCTACCGTGCTCTGGGTGTTGTCCGATCCTGGCGTACCCTATCCTATCGTGCTCTGGGTGTTGTCCGATCCTAGTGTACCCTATCCTATCGTGCTCTGGGTGTTGTCCGATCCTAGTGTACCCTATCCTATCGTGCTCTGGGTGTTGTCCGATCCTAGTGTACCCTATCCTACCGTGCTCTGGGTGTTGTCAGATCCTAGTGTACCCTATCCTACCGTGCTCTGGGTGTTGTCCGATCCTAGTGTACCCTATCCTACCGTGCTCTGGGTGTTGTCCGATCCTTAGTGTACCCTATCCTATCGTGCTCTGGGTGTTGTCTGATCCTAGTGTACCCTATCCTATCGTGCTCTGGGTGTTGTCCGATCCTAGTGTACCCTATCCTATCGTGCTCTGGGTGTTGTCCGATCCCGGCGTACCCTATCCTATCCTATCGTATACTTTCCTTAATCGTATGGAATTGACGCGCGTGTGCCAATAAGAGTGTGGACTGTGTAAAATCGATGTTTGTTTTCCTTACGGTTGTTCATATGGTGTGTGTGGCGTAAGATATGCAATATTAGATACGTGACATAGGATAGTGCATGCAATTCACTTCAATCAGTGGGATTTCCTGTTGTTCCTGAGTGGTTGAAACAGGAACATCATGGCCAAGAAGATGGGAAAGTCCGACGAGGGTGGACGCCGTAAGAAGCCAGGGGTGCAGGTGGCAGCATTGCTGTTGGTTTGAAAGTGGGATTCCCAGTCAACGTGTTTACATTTCACCTCCATGTTCCCTCGTTCCCCTTGCCCGTCCAAGGTCGTGCGTATTCGAGAGAAAGCATGCAATGTTCATAAAATAGTCATGTTCCTTCGCAATTATGTTAACTTTCGACAGGGATTATGTCGTACAAATGCATCTACGAGGTATCATTCCGGAATACAATCGTTCACGACAGTGACGATTTGTCATGCTCTGAAGATGGGTCCATTTTTACTTCTGAACAATCTACCCGACTATTTTAAACAATTTCTGCGGGTACCCTGTATGAGTCTGGCATGGGGTGACTGCGGCATGGTTCAGCAACAACAACAATTACATTTTGAAGTGAACTGTGTGCCCACCTGCTGCAGCGTCAGGGAACCTCCCGTGTACCAATGCCTGTACCAGTGTCAGGCTGACGTCTGTCTGCCGCCTGCTGCAGTGTCAGGCGAACCTCCCGTGTAATGTCACCTGTACCAGTGTCAGGCTGACGTCTGTCTGCCGCCTGCTGCAGTGTAACGTCATCTGTACCAGTGTCAGGCGGACCTCCTGTATAGTGACGCCTGAACCAGCGTCAGGCGGACCTCCTGTGTAGTGACGCCTGTACCAGTGTCAGGCGGACCTCCTGTATAGTGACGCCTGTACCAGTGTCAGGCGGACCTCCTTCTGCAGTGTAGGGGACCCGTATATACCTGTACCAGTGTCAAGGGGGACCTCCTGTGTAGTGACGCCTGTACCAGTGTCAGGGGGACCTCCTGTGTAGTGACGCCTGTACCAGTGTCAGGGGGACCTCCTGTGTAGTGACGCCTGTACCAGTGTCAGGGGACCTCCTGTGTAGTGACGCCTGTACCAGTGTCAGGGGACCTCCTGTGTAGTGACGCCTGTACCAGTGTCAGGCGGACCTCCCGTGTAATGTCACCTGTACCAGTGTCAGGCTGACGTCTGTCTGCCGCCTGCTGCAGTGTCAGGGAACCTTCTGTGTATTGCTATCTGTACCAGTATCAAGCTGGTGTCTGTCTGCTGCCTGCTGCAGTGTAACGTCATCTGTACCAGTGTCAGGGGGACCTCCTGTGTAGTGACGCCTGTACAAGTGTCAGGGGGACCTCCTGTGCAGTGGCGCCTGTACAAGTGTCAGGGGGACCTCCTGTATAGTGACGCCTGTACCAGTGTCAGGCGGACTCCTGTGTAGTGACGCCTATACCAGTGTCAGGGGGACCTCCTGTGTAGTGACGCCTGTACCAGTGTCAGGGGCCTCCTGTTGTCGCCTGTACCAGTGTCAGGCGTCACTTACAGACCAGTGTCAGGCACCTCCTGTATAGTGACGCCTGTACCAGTGTCAGGGGACCTCCTGTGTAGTGACGCCTGTACCAGTGTCAGGGGACCTCCTGTGTAGTGACGCCTGTACCAGTGTCAGGCGGACCTCCTGTGTAGTGACGCCTGTACCAGTGTCAGGGGGACCTCCTGTGTAAGTGACGCCTGTACCAGTGTCAGGGGGACCTCCTGTGTAGTGACGCCTGTACCAGTGTCAGGGGGACCTCCTGTGTAGTGACGCCTGTACCAGTGTCAGGGGGGACCTCCTGTGTAGTGACGCCTGTACCAGTGTCAGGGGACCTCCTGTGTAGTGACGCCTGTACCAGTGTCAGGGGGACCTCCTGTGTAGTGACGCCTGTACCAGTGTCAGGGGGACCTCCTGTGTAGTGACGCCTGTACCAGTGTCAGGGGGACCTCCTGTGTAGTGACGCCTGTACCAGTGTCAGGCGCACCTCCTGTGTAGTGACGGCTGTACCAGTGTCAGGCTCACCTCCTGTGTAATGACGCCTGTACCAGTGTCAGGCTCACCTCCTGTGTAGTGACGCCTGTACCAGTGTCAGGGGGACCTCCTGTGTAGTGACGCCTGTACCAGTGTCAGGGGGACCTCCTGTGTAGTGACGCCTGTACCAGTGTCAGGGGACCTCCTGTGTAGTGACGCCTGTACCAGTGTCAGGGGGACCTCCTGTGTATAGTGACGCCTGCCACAGTGTCAGGCGGACCTCCTGTGTACGCAGTGACGCCTGTACCAGTGTCAGGGGGACTCCTGTGTAATGACGCCTGTACCAGTGTCAGGGGGACCTCCTGTGTAGTGACGCCTGTACCAGTGTCAGGCGGACCTCCTGTGACTGACGCCTGTACCAGTGTCAGGGGGACCTCCTGTGTAGTGACGCCTGTACCAGTGTCAGGGGACCTCCTGTGTAGTGACGCCTGTACCAGTGTCAGGGGGACCTCCTGTGTAGTGACGCCTGTACCAGTGTCAGGGGACCTCCTGTGTAGTGACGCCTGTACGTGCAGTGTCAGGGGACCTCCTGTGTAGTGACGCCTGTACCAGTGTCAGGGGCTCCTGTGTATGGCGCCTGTACCAGTGTCAGGGGGACCTCCTGTGTAGTGGCGCCTGTACCAGTGTCAGGCGGACCTCCTGTGTAGTGACGCCTGTACCAGTGTCAGGGGGGACCTCCTGTGTAGTGACGCCTGTACCAGTGTCAGGGGGACCTCCTGTGTAATGACGCCTGTACCAGTGTCAGGGGGACCTCCTGTGTAGTGACGCCTGTACCAGTGTCAGGGGGACCTCCTGTGTAGTGACGCCTGTACCAGTGTCAGGGGGACCTCCTGTGTAGTGACGCCTGTACCAGTGTCAGGGGGACCTCCTGTATAGTGACGCCTGTACCAGTGTCAGGGGGACCTCCTGTATAGTGACGCCTGTACCAGTGTCAGGGGGACCTCCTGTATAGTGACGCCTGTACCAGTGTCAGGGGGACCTCCTGTGTAGTGACGCCTGTACCAGTGTCAGGCGGACCTCCTGTGTAGTGACGCCTGTACCAGTGTCAGGGGGACCTCCTGTATAGTGACGCCTGTACCAGTGTCAGGCGGACCTCCTGTGTAGTGACGCCTGTACCAGTGTCAGGGGGACCTCCTGTGTAGTGACGCCTGTACCAGTGTCAGGGGGACCTCCTGTGTAGTGACGCCTGTACCAGTGTCAGGGGACCTCCTGTAGTGACGCCTGTACCAGTGTCAGGGGGACCTCCTGTGTAGTGACGCCTGTACCAGTGTCAGGGCTGACCTCCTGTGTAGTGACGCCTGTACCAGTGTCAGGGGACCTCCTGTGCAGTGGCGCCTGTACCAGTGTCAGGCGGACCTCCTGTGTAGTGACGCCTGTACCAGTGTCAGGGGGACCTCCTGTGTAGTGACGCCTGTACCAGTGTCAGGGGGACCTCCTGTGTAATGACGCCTGTACCAGTGTCAGGGGGACCTCCTGTGTAGTGACGCCTGTACCAGTGTCAGGGGGACCTCCTGTGTAGTGACGCCTGTACCAGTGTCAGGCGGACCTCCTGTGTAGTGACGCCTGTACCAGTGTCAGGCTGACGTCTGTCTGCGCGCCTGCCGCAGTGTCAGGCGGACCTCCTTCTCAGCACCATCCGCGCGCACGCGACGAGCGCCTACGGCCGCGACCACGGCCTGTCGTCTGTGGGCTCCGTGGCCGACTTCCGCCGCCTGCACCCGGTCACCGACTTCTCCCACTACGAGGAGTACGTGGAGCGCGTGGCCGCCGGCGACACGGCGGCCATGCTCGGGCCGCGCGAGCCGCTGGAGATGTTCCTGGAGACGTCCGGCACCACCGGCCCCAACAAGCGCTACCCCATCACCCGGCGGGCCGGCGACGCGGTGGCGCGCCAGGTGCGCTACGGCGCCAACCACCTGGCGCACTGGCGCCAGGTGGCGCCGTGGAACCTGCGCCAGTGCCTGTTCGTCGCCTTCGCGCAGCCGGCCAAGCGCACGCCGGCCGGCTTCCGGCAGGGCATCGTGAGCACCATCGTCGGCCGGACGCACGCCGACACCGACTGCCACTGCACGCCGCCGGCCGGCCGCGGCATCGCGCACGAGCGCCCGGCGCACTACGTGCACGCGCTGTTCGGCCTGCGCGACCGCCACCTGAACAGCATCCGCGCACTCTTCCTGTTCACCGTCAACAGCCTCGTCGTCCGGATGCAGGCGCAGCAGGCCGACCTGGTGAACGACATCCGCCGCGGCAGGGTCAAGGACGACCTGGACATCGCGGACGAGGTGCGCGCCGCTCTCGACGCGCGCCTCGTCCCGCTGCCGGAGCGCGCCGAGGAGGTGCGGCGCGCGCTGGCCGGCGGCTCGCACGGTCTGCTGGCGCGCCTCTGGCCCGAGCTGCGCTTCGTGCTGGGCGCGCAGGCGGGCGCCACCAGCAGGGCGTACGCCGAGCAGGCGGCGCGCTACTGCGGCCCGACCATCCACGTGTCGGGCGCCTCGTTCGGCTGCTCCGAGGTGGGCGTGGCGGCCATCATCATCGACCAGCGGCGGCCGGCCGTCTTCACGCTCGTGCCCGACGCCGCCTTCTTCGAGTTCCTGTCCGTGCGCGACGACCGGATCCAGCAGCTGGCCGACATCAGGCGGGAGGAGGTGCTGCTTCCCAGCCAGCTGCAGGTGGGAGCCGAGGTCGAGATGATCGTCACCACCCGCAGCGGCCTCTACCGCTACAGACTGGGAGACGTGTTCCGAGTGGTCGGCTTCTACAACAACGCGCCCCAGGTGGAGTTTCTGTACCGGTGAGCCACAGCTGGAGCTGCTGTACCGGTGAGCCACAGCTGGAGCTGCTGTACCGGTGAGCCACAGCTGGAGCTGCTGTACCGGTGAGCCACAGCTGGAGCTGCTGTACCGGTGAGCCACAGCTGGAGCTGCTGTACCGGTGAGCCACAGCTGGAGCTGCTGTACCGGTGAGCCACAGCTGGAGCTGCTGTACCGGTGAGCCACAGCTGGAGCTGCTGTACCGGTGAGCCACAGCTGGAGCTGCTGTACCGGTGAGCCACAGCTGGAGCTGCTGTACCGGTGAGCCACAGCTGGAGCTGCTGTACCGGTGAGCCACAGCTGGAGCTGCTGTACCGGTGAGCCACAGCTGGAGCTGCTGTACCGGTGAGCCACAGCTGGAGCTGCTGTACCGGTGAGCCACAGCTGGAGCTGCTGTACCGGTGAGCCACAGCTGGAGCTGCTGTACCGGTGAGCCACAGCTGGAGCTGCTGTACCGGTGAGCCACAGCTGGAGCTGCTGTACCGGTGAGCCACAGCTGGAGCTGCTGTACCGGTGAGCCACAGCTGGAGCTGCTGTACCGGTGAGCCACAGCTGGAGCTGCTGTACCGGTGAGCCGCAGCTGGAGCTGCTGTACCGGTGAGCCACAGCTGGAGCTGCTGTACCGGTGAGCCGTCGTTCATTTTGCTCACCCTTTGTTGTTGACGAGGTCTTCAGCCTCAGAAGTTGGCTCCGTACAGATCACGCAGTTTCCAGCTCATGTCCCTAGCTGCAGTTGAGTCTCCGAAACTTTCGGATTGTGAAGAAACACGCCCCACTTTGCTGCACACACTGGCTGGATGGTACCGAATCACTCCAAGCAAATGTGCTTGTGACATACGTGCGTACACGTGAGTGTGAGTGTGAGTGTGAGTGTGAGTGTGAGTGTGTGTGAGTATAAAGCGTATACGCACTCGGTGAGCGTAAACGCATGCATGACGCATGTACGTGAGCGCAGATGTGTGCATACGACATGCATTTAAGTGCAGATACACAATGCGCATCTGACGAACTTACGTCAGCGCAAATGTATGACTTTTACCTCAGCCTTAGCTCCAGCGCTATCCTGACGGCCTTGACCTTGGCTGTCCTGATATCACTGCCGGTCCGCCTGACAGGGTGAATCGGTCCTGAGGCCAGGGACGCGGTCAGATTAGGACCATAGCGGGTGCTGTGGCACGGCCACGACTCTGGCCGATGTCGCCAGGCAGATGCCAGAGGAAGTGGCAATGAAACATTTCCCAAACACAAATCTGCGTTCGCATGCATCTGATAAACATTGTGCATGCATTTGCGCATGTGATCAGGTAGAATGTATGTGCATCTGCTGCACATTTCGCATTGTAAGCTTGAGCCTACGTACACCAGAGGTACATGTGCGCTTGCGTATTTTCACCCTGACGTACTTTTACCCTTGCATGCTTTTACCCCTGCGTACTTTTGCCCTTGTGTGCTTTCCGTGCCCGGCGCCTCAGGCTATGGCTATGGACCTGCTTGCAAGAACGGTTTTCTTAATGCTATGTTTATTTTCATTCACGTAAGCTAAAATTCCATTTAAAATGACGCCTACAATCCTTGAGCCTGAGTTGCGTCATAGGGGTATTTACCCCCATGGAAAATCTATACTATCCAAGCCATCCGAATAATCCCAGCCGTCCAATCCATTCAAGCCATCCAAGCAATTGAAGCCACCAAAGCCACCCAAGCCATCCAAGCTACGAGTATATAAACCATTCTGCGTCATCCAAGCGCACATGAATAATATCGGCGGTGTTTTGTCTCGCTTCAGAGCAGGACAAATGCTCGACATTTACGGTGAGAAGGTCAGCGAAAAGGTGTTCTTCCAAGCGCTGGAGGAGGCGAGTCTCGGCTGGCCATCTGCCGTTGTGATGAAGGACTACACGGTGGCTAGCAGCCGGCTGCTGGGAACTGAGGGCCTCTCCACTCGCCAGGAGGACACCCACGCCATGCTGTTCTTCGAAGCGGACGGACCCGAGCTATCTGACGACCAGGCAAAACAGGTGGGTGTCAGTTGTAAAATGTAAGCATGTTTCCATCTGGACGCCGAAGGAGATGGTACGTGTCACACGTATTTACCTGTAAAAGATGGGGTGCATGGATAGGAATAGAATAGAGATAGGTAACTGAATTTTGACCGTCAAGTCGTTTTGGTCTCAAGTAAAACACTGCTCGTTGGGAAAGGGGGATTTTTCTCCCTCCTGTTTCGAAAATACTAAACGCCGCAGAATGGAATTTGTACCAATCGATGATGGTACAAAAAGACAGCCGAGGAAAACAGATTTGGTTCTAAGGTGAAAGTTAAAGTCAGAGGCTAGATCGGAGGTCAATAAGTGCTATCACTCATTTTCTTTGCAGTTACATATTTGCAAGCTACCCCTGAATGGATGTTGTCAGATCATGAGGTCGACTTTTCTCTTGTTCTTTTGCATTCTCCCTTCTTACTCATTTCCCAGCTACTTACTCTGCTTTCGCAAACGGTTTGCGTAAGAATAATTAGGAGTGAGTGATGGCATGCAAACCCGCGATGAGCAACTGTCTAGTACCCGACACAAAGCTTTCACAATGACCCAAGCCCAAAACTTGCTGCAAGCATATAGTACACATTGTTGCATAAACAATGGCACGTGGCGTCGTCAATATGCAATACAACCAACAAGACGAATGCTCCGTGCCATATTTGTACACCACTGATCTAATTAATGCCGACAGGGCATCGTTTTTATGCGAGACATATGGTATTCCACGACTCGGTAGGTACGAATAGGTTTGTGACGTCACAGCCGTGTGACCTTGAGTGACCGACAAATAGTATCTGGCAAAAGGTGACCTAAATACTCATTGGCGCTGAACGTTTCACCTCATTATCAATCAGAGTTTGGTAACTGTCGCGTAAAAACCAGAGTGGGGCAAACAAAAATCCTTTCCCCGAAGCGGCTTGCGGTTCAGGCACGGAATAATTGACAGAACTGACTTACCTTAATTCTGACGTCAACATGGGATTGCAGACAAGTAGCAAGTCTATTGCCACTCATGCTCTTGCCGACAAGAAGCTTTTTTCGGCACTTTTCGGAATGTTTCGTACATGAGATTTGAGAAGCTTGGACCCTAATAGCTGAACATCATTGGACTTAGCTCTGTATGCAAAGACCTGATGTCTTTATCGTACCATTAAGTGCAGTGTTACTATGCAGTGTGCTTCAGACAATATAGTCTCGTGTATCACAACAGTCCACTGCGTGTGAACTGCCATCTGCAGGCACACACCTGATATCATGCAGCATGCACACATGGCATCATTGATTGGACCTTTGCTCCCTCTCTGAGAAGCCAGTGGTACGTCCGTCCTGAGCCCCCCCCCATCTCCAATCTAGATAGGCTGACAGTCTGCATGGGCATCCCATCCTATCATTAGCTCAGCACCCAGCTCTTAGCATAAGCAAGTGATAAATTGGTCAGGCTCAAACTAAGTTGAGGGAAGCATCCAATGGCGTAGCCAGGAGCGCATGGAGCCCTCAATACGTTCGACAGGGACCCTTGCGAGCCCGTTGGGCCTACATGTGGGGCTCCTGGGCAGAGCAAAGAGCCTGAAGTTGACGGAATGGTACCGGGCCGATGAAGAGAGCCTCGAGTCAACGGAGAGTGCCCCAAGGAAGATGTTGAGGTCCCCTGGATGGGCTCACGTAAAAAGCTTTCAGATCGACGGGGGCTCCAGGTGGTTGGAAGGACCTCTGGGGTAGCGGAGAGTGTCTCTGGCCAATGGGAATGACCACTGTGCTGTGTCTGTTTGGAGACCAAGCTGGAGAAAGGGCTCCTAGCCACTGGCGGATCTAACCCACCGATTTCGGAGGGGGAAACTTTCGGATTTTAGCGTCAGCTCCCCCCCCCGCCCCCAATGGCGTGCC
>JAOTOL010000978.1:0-40000 GCA_034440575.1 Imbricaverruca yamaguchii
ATACCAGAAGGGTCAAGGGTCTGGATCCTTCCACTGTTTTGATAACCTGCTAATATTAACCCTTCCCGTCTCGGGGGTCTTCAACCCCTCCCCCAGTCAGGTTTTTGTGTGGATAGTGAACGAACAGCGCGCGGCAGCGCGCCCAAAATTGGTATACCTTTTCCCACAGCAATTTGGCATGCTGTTTAAATATTTTGAAGTCAGGTCATCTGGCGTCGACGAGTTAGTCAAGGTCAAGTGAAGTCACCTCCAAAAAAGTTCCACCAGTCGTCACGCTTCAACGGATACAGATATTTTACTAAAACTTTCAGCGTTTGCTTATCTTTAGGGATGCAACAAAACGTACGAGTGAATTTTTTTCCTTTTTTCGTTTTTGACTACACATAAATTTTGCGTATTTGCCAAATTGCAGTTCCATTTGCCAATTGCCAATTGCCAAAGCACCGCCCGTGTCCGGTGACGGCACTGTACGGGCCAATCAGTGTCCGACAGCTAAACGGTCCCCCCGAGCAGCAGCTGATATTTTTCTGTCCTCAAACGAGCGACGGATATATCCTCAGTATTTATGCAGCAGTATGCAATTTAAAAAAAATCCGAGTTGTTCCCGGGTGGCTTTAGGAACTAGGGTTCTATTCCTAAGCAGAGCTCGTTGCGTGAACCCTGGTCCCACCATCCGATCCACGAATTCCTGTTCAACGGCAGAATTTTGATGGAAAGTTTAACGTGTCGTCAATGCACCGACACGGCCGCCCGGTATCTGGTCCCCGGCCTTATCGGGCCAGCTGTCAACTGACACTCCCGGCCGGGGGCTAAATGCGAGCGAGCGAAGCGACTCGAACGCTGCGTTGCCAAGACAGGGGAGACCAATGCAGGCCAGCGCTCTAACCAACCGAGCCACCGGGGCGGCAAATGCACGTCGCACGGGAAGATTCGGCCGAAAACTCTGTTCCAAGATGCTTAGTCATGACGGAGAAGCCTGGCACTGCCAGGCGCTGTTCTCCTGGACTTGTCCAACACTTCGTGCACTGCGCTATTTCTCAGCTGAACTTGACCCGCAGCCTGGGCGCCGCACGGTTTTCTCTTAGTCCGCCAGCTTGTGTTGCATCCTGGACGCAGCGCATCATTATTCGCCTGGACTTGTCCGGCGCTTCACGCACCGTCTCGCCCGGCTCCATAAAGACATAAAGCCTTACAAACATAAAAGATTAGTGCAGCAATGAGACACAAGGGCCCTTCTTGGTTGCACTCTGTACACTGAACCAGTTGCCCACCAAATCTGTCAATCAGCCTTCCCTGTAATATTAAAAAGAAAGCCCTCCATTCTTATAATGATTGTCTATGCTGTTTTTAAAGATGTTCAATGTGCTGCTACTGACAATGTTTTCTGGTAGCTGGTTCCAGTGTTCCACTACCCTGTTGGTGAAGAAAGTCTGCCTTAACCTTGTTCTACTGTGGTTAACTTTAATTTTGAATTTATGACCTCTAATTGCATCATTTCTGTTCAATTCAAACATTTCCCCAAGATATCCCCTCTCCAGGCCAGGGACAAATTTAAAGATCTCGATGAGATCTCCTCTCAGCCTTCTATATCTAAGTGAAAGCATATTCAATTTCTTCAATCTTTCCTCATAGGCCAGCTTGCTTGTACCATCAGCCATTTTTGTAGCCTCTTTTGTACTCTCTCTAGAAGCCAACAATCCTTTTCATAGCTAGGAAACCAAGCTTGAATGCAGTATTCCAAATGTGGCCTGACATATGCACGGTAAAGCTTCCTGATGACTTCCTCACCTCTATATGATACATTGCTTTTTATATCCCCGAAGATTCTCAATGCCTTCTTCCTGGCGTCCTTGGTCTGTTCTGATGCCCCCAATTTTGTGTTTAGAATAACACCTGAATCCTTCTCCTGTTGAGTCACTGATAGCACTTGGCCACCCATCAAGTATGGAGCATTCATATGCTGCTTACCTACATGCATGATTTTGCACTTATCAAAATTATATTTCATTGGCATTCTTCGGACCACTTCACAAGTTCGTCTAAGTCTTTTTGCAGCGAGATATGCTCATCTTGACCTGTTTTTGCCCTAAAGACCTTCAAATCATCCGCAAATTTCAAAACTACTGCTTAGGCCACTTTCAATGTTATTTACAAATATAATGAACAGTAGTGGCCCCAGTACTGACCCCTGGGGGACTCCACTAAGAACATTTTGCCATGATGACTTTGTACCATTTAGCATCACTCTTTGCTGTCTATCTGAAAGCCACAACTCTATCCATTTTAAGATAATGGGCTCCAGGGTCACGCTCGAATCATTATAATAATTGAAACGTTTGATCAAGCGGTTCAACCATTCCAACATGTGAATTCAATTCACTTGTTGGAATAGTCCAAACGCTAGCTCCTAGATAGTACTCTGCAGGTAGTGGGTAGTACCCTGCTAGTTAGGCGGTAACCAAAATGTGGCCCTGGTAGTCTAGTTCGGTACCCGTAAATTCAGATGCAGGATGGTTAAACATCTTGTTTTTCCTTACATCAAACGGTGGGATTGTACGTGATATGCTACAACGTGCTGCATATCTGGGCCAAAATCAATGTTAAACAAATTATAATTGCGCTAGGTAAATTTGTGTTGAAGCCATTCGATACGGGTGAAAATTGCATGATGCCTATATTTTGCATGCCTTTTTAACGAAGACGAAACCGTAACATTGGCGGGTCATTTTGTTCGATGGGTTCTATCTGCGAGCTATGTAGACTACTTGTAAAAGTCATGCGTTCCCAATGTGCTGTCATCATATTACATGGTATATGATGACGACACACAGCGGACAGTAAGTAAGTTGATAATGTGAATGAGAAAACACAGCTTCGATCAGCTCAACTGAAATGGTGCCTTGAATGGCACGTAATCTGATGTGTAGCATCTTTGATAGCTGGCGAACGTTTCATCCGACCAAGTGAAATACCATACCAGTTATGTGGTACCCATTTTTTGCCCGTAACGACCTTTTAACTTTGGGGGTCAAATTGCTTGTGCTACTGAGTAACTGGTCTTTGGCTGAACATGGCAAGCAAAGCATGTTCTGATTTTTTTTTGCGAAATCGGATGGTGCGAGAATATGATATGTGCAAATGCAAATGAGTTGCTAATACCATGGACATCATTTCTGCCAGATAAAGTGAGCCAATTGCTGGAAAGAGAAGACATTGAATTGATGGCATTGCAAATTCTGACTCTGTCAGGTCGGGACATCATGGTCCGGCCACACAATATGTACGTTGCCACATTTATCGATGGAGGACGAATTGTTTGTCAGATGTATCCGGGGACACTAGCGGATCCAGGGATGGGCCATTCCGACCATGGCCCCCGAAACGCTCAAGGGGGAGTCTTTTGCCCATCCCTAAAAGACAACGGAAGTAAACTAAATTAAAATGCAGTAATATTTGCCATGGTTAAAAAGAGCGTCTGAACGAAAGAATCTCAATTATTAAAAACAAAGTTAAAAAACAATTGTTTGGAAGCCGATATGATAGCATATTAGATCCTAACACACACCGAGAGTCCCATGCTGCTCAAGTTCTGCTTGCAGCAAGAGCTAACAAAATCAGATCCGCCAGGCTGTACACGTGCACGAACGTTGACGTGGTACAAGACGTTGAATGCTAACGTGAACGTTTTGGGAAACAAAAGCAAAAATGCGGTAGATTAGAAGCGGAGGAGATAGGCTGGGGTACCAATACAGGAAATTATGTTGTCATTCATTTTCTATAATGGGTCCCTTTATCAAATAGTCGTCGAAATACGATGTTTTTTAAGAGAAATAGTGAGAGAATCGGGCCCCTCCAAATCCGGTCGAAGCCTCCCCTGATGCACTTACAAGGTACACTACTGAGGAGGGTAGGGGGCTGACATCGAAAACCGAAAGTTGCCCCCAACCCCCAAAAACAGAACAAACAAAAAAACGTTGGGCAAGATCCGCCAGTGTCCGGGGATGTGTCCCCCTATCCCCGTCCATACCGTACAGTGCTTCTAATCCTTGCAGGTGGACCTTCCAAACAATACTTGAATTTTGTTTAGGCAGTAGAAACAAAACACTCTATCCGAGATAAAAACTAATTCGGAACACTATTTCCAGTTGTTCAAATGGAGTATGTGGCAACGAGTAATACGTAAATGCCTGGACCACCCTATAGTCTTATTGTTCCATGTGGGGCATTGGTGTGGACACAAGCTGTCATTAGATGCATACAACAGTTGCTAAAAATAGAGAAGGTAACGTCTATGGTTAGTTATATGCACCGCACCCGCTTAAAAATATTTTCAGTTACTAATTCAAACGTCTTTTCTCTAGCATCCCGTTGTCTACCGGCATGTAGTTTTGGGCATGGGTGTCACTTTATGAAGTTGGTTGAGGGTAGTTAACCTTTCTGACTGCCAAAGCTGCCCCGAAAACCATTTGTATCTGGTGTACTCCAATATGACCAAGGGTTAAGCCTCAGACGTATTGGGGGGAAAGCCCGTGCTTGAGGGGCCGAATCAATGATTGAGGGGCCAATGGTCCCTTAACATATGCAAAGTGACGACCTCATTTCTGGGCAACAGAACTCATGCCTGCATACTTCACGATAGTAAAATTCGTATAAACTTCTCACACAGAACATCCTACTAGCTCGCTCTCATGCGTCATGATGAGTCGTTGCTACCAACTTCGAACGTATTTTCATTTTGTAGGTGGAGTACTCCACCTGATACAAAACCTTGCGATGCACCCATATCCCTAGATTCTCCGGGTCGAGTACCTAGAATTGGATGTCGCGAGTATTGATGCGGGATGGGGCTGCGTTTCATCAAATAGATCCAGTTTGTTGCTATTTCTTGTTGGAAAATGTTATCAGAAGAAATTGTGGCAAGTCTTGAAAAAGACTATAATAGCATCGAAGAAAAACAGAAGTGGCAATTGTTGTATCATGTGAGTCACGGGTCGGAATCGCCGCAGTGTATCTCGTATATGGTGTTACCTGGTTAATAATTTGTGTCTGTTCGATAACCACTGATGTCTGAAGCCTATGGTGCTTTAAAATTGGATTGTAATTGTAAATGTAATTGTAATTAAAAAGTAATTCTTTAAATTTTTTTTAACCGAAATCGGTGACTTGAGATGTTATTCATACTCATAGATCAGGCATGGAGGTTTGCAAGGTAGGTACCTAGCATTGCTTTTAGGGTTGTCAAGTAGAACGTCAGCAATGATTGACATGCCAAGAATATGTCCAATCATATGGTATGTGCATCAAACTGAAGTAAATATTATTTACCATCTGCAGCTGACTACTTCCACATCAAGTTGGTTATGCTTGGATGCAAAGTTGATTATCTGCTACAACAATGAGGAATTCCTTCTGATTCACAAAGTCAGGTTGTGAAAATGATAAAAAATATGGCAATGTCAACAGGCTTTCAGTCAAATGGTGGTTGATGCACAGAATGGCATCAAGATGTGGTGGGGATTCCCTCATGCAATGTGAAATAACTAACTTGGGACTTGGGATGTATTGATTAAGGCACATGTCTTATCTTTATTCTAGTCTTATGCTATCTTCTATCTTAAAGGGTTTTTGCTTTAACCTAAGAAGCAGACATTTAAGGAACTAAAATACATATGCTCTGAGGTGGACCTAGAGGCATATAAGATGCTAGAAACAAATTTGAAAGTTTAAGACATCTAAAAAGTGGTTAAGGCAAGTTAGAAACAGAGTGTTCAGCAAGAAAGCTTCCTTAGCTTTACAAATTTAAATTAAAAATGGTAATGTGGAGCCACTTGATGTACATGGAAAAATACTGGTTGAGGATTGCAAAATAGTTCACTCCCTCAGCATGCAATTCTTAATAGGAAGAATGAGAACTAATAAATGAAGCTAATGGATGAAATAATAAAGAGACATACAAAATCAGTGCATCTATAAGCCACAAGGGCCCCTCTTGTAGCTGAACTAGTGGTACCTAAAGTGCAGGTGAGAACTTGGTAAATTTGTGTTTTACGGTATTTTATGAATTCCTGGGATTTATTTTTGAATGTAATGTTGATGAATATGACTAAGATCATGGGACCACACATTTTCCATGGAGATGCTTTTTTCCTTTTCAGTTAATGAGCAAAATAACACCAAACAGGGGCTTTGAACTTTAATCATTTTTTTTAAATACAAAAAAAATGGAATAGTTATTTTGTTAAATTTGTAGATTTAAAAAACCTAGCCCAACCAAGCCTAGCAGCCTTTTCATGGGGAAAAACAATTTCCTTTGGGGGGGGGGGGGATTTGGAATATTTTTTACATTGTAAGCATTTGTTTAACTTACAAACCTATAACTTACTTAAACTAACCAAACATAGCCCATTTGTTTCCTTTATGGAGGTAAAATGTGCATAAGATCTGTCTTGTGAACACCTTTGTGTACCATGATTCTGAAAATGCTGAAGATCATGCTATGGCCTGATCGTGATATGGTAAGCCCCTATGCCACCTGCTGCCCCTATGAATTCTGTTAGGGCCACACTGCAAAATCATAAAGTTGATGTGTATGACCTGGGTGAGCATGACCTAGAAACATAAATCATACATTATAGTTGGAGACCACCTGTCCTATTATTGTGTCACTCTTGCTCTGTTTCCTTTCAAGATCTCTGGGAAAATGGAGGAATGAAATTAACCACCACACCACTCTTACTTGAGCCTGTTTTGATCAACCATGCACCCAAGTGGCAGTAAATAAGGTCATTAGATAGTTTTTGCATGTGACATTATTGTAATATCACCTTCCATTGTTTTTTTTATTGAATGTTATATAATAGTAATTGGTTTGTAAGGGATTGCCACCAGAAAGAACCAAGAAGTGACAATTCCTTGTCCTCACATGTCATGCACATCAGCTGACTCCCTTTGTGACTAGTGCACTTGATGTTGTACCTGGTGTCCCATGAACAGTGTTAAAATATTGGTTTTTCACTAGGTATGAGATGTTGAAACATGTACACTAGGATGTCAAAATTTGTCATGGTATTAGTGTCACTTTAAGTGCCTTTGATGTCTCAGAGTTAAATTTGAACCATTGTTTGTACTTTCATCGGTTGTTTTGATATTCAAATGTTAGGAAGAACTATATTTGGGATAGCTATAAAAAATTAATTAATTAATATATACACTGGTGATGTATGCCATATTGCATAATTAATAATCCATTTACCTGAACTTGCATTGCAGAATATCTATGCACCACCATCCCTTACCAAGATCATGATCATTTGATGTGCCCTAAAACCCTAATCACACACACACAGATCATGATCATGCTACTTAACAAAGAGGCTAATGTTAGAAAGGAGACACAAAGACTTCCTAAGCACACAGCAAGAAGCAGGATGTTGATACTTCTTAGAGCAGGATGTTGATTGAGTGTCCAGAAAATGGTAAATTCCACCCAATTTTACAAAAAATTAACACTGCCCATAAAGCATGTGAATAGCAGCTGCTGAAGACATCAATGTAAGCAAAACTTACATCTATGCTGATGATGACATAAGTATGTGAACAGTTCAGTTTATTTACATGAGGTTCTTCATAGCTGTCCAGCTCTCTGGCTCATATTTGTGACACTCGAAGCACAGTAGCATGGATTATGAGAGCAAAACAGTAGTATTTGCTGTATGTTTACTCCTCAACTTCATTTTAAAAAGGTGTTTCAAGTAGATACATTTCCTACATTCTTTCATTAATGAACAAAACAACCTGCTTGTCATGGCTGTGCTACACTGTTCCAGCTTTCCTTACTTTGTCTCCTGAGTGAAACATGGTAAAGGGTGATTGTCAATCCCAACTACTTCATCACTTAATCACCTCTAAGTCCTTCCACATCATCCATCTGGCCAAAATTTAAGTAAGAACAATGTGTGTGGTTCAGTCCATGGCTGGATTTATCACTTAAACTCTCTCATATGGAAAACCTTTTCCTAATCATTGATGCAGATGTGAATCTTGCTGTGCTATGGGAGGCCATTTTCCCCCATATTTTAAAAGTTTATACTAAGGATCTTCCTCAGGTATGCCATTGGGATTATACCATGGAAGAAAAGTGAAGAAATTTGCCATAGTTTTCTTCCAAGCAGTACATAACTATACATTATAATTTAGGCTGTGTGTTTAAAAGAGATGGCATATTTTCTGCCTAATTAGAACTAAGACAGGCCCATCCAGTTATGATATTTTTGGCAAATCTTTGTTAAATAATCAACTAATAAGAGCATTATATCTGCATTAAGCATGCTCTTTATGATTGGTAACAGCCACTCAGCACTGCTATGTATGTTGGTGGTATATGGGTAGAGACAGTAATCAAATATACCATTATATAGATACCCTAAGATGTATAGCTTGATTGTTACTCTCTTACCATGCATCCCAAATTCCTTTTTACAGCTCACTGTGAGGGAAGACCTGCAGCATCTCCGATAGTCGGTGCTAAAATATATTTTCATTTCTCTGAATGTGTTGAATTATGATGTCTCACAGAATTTACACAAATATGTTGCATTTGTATTTAAATATGCTGTTTTTGACACAGCCCATGATTAATGTGATTGGTGTGATGATGTGCTGTACTCAACATATCATTTATCATTAAGAACATGTCAACATTGTGTGGAAGTTCAATTCATCTGATTTCATACAAAGTGAAAACTTGCATACCTTGCTTCTAGCAAGTACTTTCTGACTTCAACTCATTTATTTCCTTGATTTTCCACAAGAAAGGGGAAAGACAGGAGTGCACACTGCATCATGGTATCATGCTATCTCCTGAATTGACCACCCCAATTGGCTGGGCTAATACAGATAGGAGATGGCGATTTGCATGAGCACGATCTTCTCCCATTCTTCTGGTTGAGCATGTTCTCGTGGTGACATGCTTTTCCTCCATTTTGTGTGTCCCCGACTATCTCCTGACGGGGGGTCGCCGCCACAATCCCCAAGCGTGCTGACGCCGGCCGGCGCACCTCCGCGCAGGAGATCTGCACGGACGCGCAACAGTTCGACTTCACCTGCAAGGACGCCAAGCGGCTGGAGAACCGCCCGTTCAACCGGTACCGGGACGTGAACCCGTACGACCACGCGCGCATCGTGCTGGGCCGCGGCGCCGTCAGCTACATCAACGCCAGCCGCGTGGAGGTGCCGGCGGCCCGGCGCAGCTACATCCTGACGCAGGGTCCGCTGCCCAACACCACCGGCCACTTCTGGCTGCTGGTGTGGGAGCAGCGTTCGCGCGCCATCATCATGCTCAACAAGACCATCGAGAAGAACCAGGTGCGTGGCGGCGCGCCGAGGCGGCACCGGCTGCCGATGGGTGGGCTGGGAGGGGAGGGGGGGAGTAGCCAACGGGTGAGGTTCGTGTTACGGCTGGTGTCGAGTGGAACTGGCGGTCGGGGATCGTCTGCCGCCGGTGTCACGTGTGCTGGCGTTCGGTAGAACTGGTGGAAACACTGGCCAGGGGTAGGATGCCAGTGCTGCTATATTGTGCTGCGACGTTTCTGGTGTCCCTAGGTGCCAAGGCACCTGTTTTTCAATCAGTGTGCTTTCTTCCCTTCGTCGTGACATGCTGGCAAAGACATATGCTGAATGCAATGGTATCGTGTGTATCTCCCAAAGGAATTAACTGCTTTAAAAAAAAAAAAAAAATTATGTTCCTGACAAAAATACCATTATTTTATCCACAGATTACTGTCCCAACTTGTAAAAAGAACATGATGATTCCATGATGCTCAGGCATTTATTCTGTGATGCTTTCATTGGAAAAATCTATTAAATGTTCGTAATTGTGTTGGGCATTATTCAGATCAGCTGTAATAATGCTATACTAAACTGGTTTCGATCAGAACAGTCTTCATCGGCCAGCTTTAGTCTTCGAATTGCCAGAAAAGTATAACCATCACCAAACAACGCAGTAGCAAAACCAGTGGTATGTGTACATGTCATTTTAATATGTTCTACTATGAAATAAGGGTAGTCAGTCGTTCTTGCATGCATGTCAAAATGTGCCATGTATGCATATATTTGTGGGATTATCTGTGCAGTTTGATTATCTTTACGGTTTACTGACCTCGGAATTTGGGGCGTAATGTGTCAATGTTTTGCCTTGGTCCTGTGACAGTATCTGATGCAATGCTACCCCTCTTATGCGGTGGCGTTGTTGCGCGATTTTCCCGCTGGCTACTGGTGGCGCCGCTAGCGCACCTGTGCCGCTCGTGGCTTGCGACAGCGTCCGTGGGGAGCAACAAAGCAATTGCGTCGACTTCTCACCAACATTTACACCTGCGATAATTGCGTTGAACTCGCCTGACATGGAGGAGGCAGCGGAATAAAGATCCTGCTGTTCAAAGTCAGACGAGAGGTGGCGCTGGGTGATTCTGGGCCTGGAGACCACTTAGCACATTTTAATAAAAAATAATTCCATGGCGATTTCGACAACTTGCTGTACCCGTTTCGACATTTCACACCCGACGACAAATCATTATTTTAACACTGCACTACAGAATAACATACCGCCAATATAGCGTAGCACACTGTCAGCACAGTGTGACATGCTGTGATAATTGTGCGCCACCGTGCCCGTACAATGCACAGTGTGGCTTCCACCGTGCTAGTGCGGTGCGACCTGCACCATTCCACCACACCGTGGCCTACGTACACCGCCAGAGCAGCACAGGTCTTGCTGCATCAGTGTAGTGTATTGTGCACTGTGTCGCCACTGCAGCGAGGCGCACCGTCAGTCAGTGGGGCGTGCGACACACAGTGCGACACACAGTGCGACACAGTGTGACACGGCGTGCGACGCGGCGTGCGACACGGCGTTCGACACACAGTGTGACACGGCGTGCGACACACAGTGTGACACGGCGTGCGACACACAGTGCGACACACAGTGCGACACACAGTGTGACACGGCGTGCGACACACAGTGCGACACACAGTGTGACACGGCGTGCGACATACAGTGTGCGACACGGCGTGCGATACACAGTGCGACACACAGTGCGACACACAGTGCGACACACAGTGTGACACGGCGTGCGACACACAGTGTGACACGGCGTGCGACACACAGTGTGACACGGCGTGCGACATACAGTGTGACACGGCGTGCGACACACAGTGTGACACGGCGTGCGACACGGCGTGCGACGCACAGTGTGGCTGACGGACGTCCGGTGTCGCACGGCAGATCAAGTGTCACCAGTACTGGCCGCTGGGCCTCGGGCCGCAGCACCGGCTCCAGATGGACGACGTGCGCCTCTCGGTGGAGCTGGTCAGCCAGACGGACTGCAGCTACTACACCGTGTCGGCACTCGAGTGAGTCGCCGCACACACACACACACACACGACACGATCGGGTTTGCGTGTGTCGTGTTGTGCTTGCTTGGGGTGCATGCAATTGGGACATTGTATTTTTGTTTCACCAGAAGCATGGAAGCGTCAAACATAATGCGCTCTTTGCTCATCAGTGGAGTACCTGCGACTGTTTTGCAAAAGTAATCACCTGGGAAACCCACATCAGTTTTTGTCAGCTGCTTGTTTTACTTCGATAGCAAACATGGATCCTACAGTGGATCATATTCTGCCATTTATTAGTCTTAATGCCTAAGCTGCGGACCTCCCAGCAATGCTCCTCGTGTCGCACGGTGGCAGGCAGTGGTCGTCTGAGTTCCCTCAGCCGTACATTTCCGACACCAGCCAGCCCTTGTTCAGTTCTTAGGACAAACAATGTCTGACGACAGACTTGGCCGTGGCGCATTTGCTCCAAAGTCTGTTGACGACGTCGGGTGGCTGGTAGCCGGTGACGGGCGACGGGGTTGGATGTGGTGAGGCTCGTGCCCGCCAGACGGGGCAGACGGCCAGCCAGCCCGCTGCCGAGGCCCGCCCCGTGCCGTCGGCGTGCTGTCGAGCTGGAGCAGAGCCGAGCCATCACCCGACCGCGCACCGTCCGCAGACTGGTGGACACGGAGAGCGGCGAGCAGCGCGAGGTGCTGCACTACCACTACACCACCTGGCCCGACTTCGGCATCCCGCAGTCGCCGCGCGCCTTCCTCATCTTCCTGGCAGCGGTGCGCGAGGCGGGCGTGCTGGAGGAGGACGTCGGCCCGGCGGTGGTGCACTGTTCGGCCGGCATCGGGCGCAGCGGCACCTTCAGTCTAGTGGACAGCTACCTGCTGATGGTCAGTGGCGGCCCTACCCCGGCACCTTCAGTCTAGTGGGCAGCTATCTGCTGATGGTCAGTGGCGGCCCTATCCCGGCACTGGCCGACACATGCCTCAGTGTGCGCTGGATAATTCGGGAGGACCAGAATGACCTTCGCTTTGGTTTGGGTACCTTTGCTTTTAGTTTGGGAAACTTTTGTTTTTCGTTTTAGAATGAAGTTTGAGGCTATTGGACAACGGGGACACAGCAGTTTTTTGTCCGTATCTACTTGTCGAACGTGTTTTGGCGTTTATTGGAAACAATGAGCTTATATTAGATGGACACAGATTGGTTTGGGAGCCACTAGGCAATGACAGTCAGACGTAGATATGTGGGTATCAGCTGGTACCACAACGAAATAACGGAACTGAAAATTGGGTGCATTATGGCCATAGTTGTCGACGAGCTCTCAAACCCAAATATTTAACTAACGGGAACTGTGAAAGCAGCAGTAGGATTTTGTCAAGGAGGCTCGCTGAGCTGCATCCTGTACATGTTGTTTATCATCGAGTTAGTCGAATGGTCGGACACGCTAGTGAAGCATGTATTGATGGGGTACAATCTGTATCGTATGATACGGCTGCGATATCCCTCGTTGGATCTTTGTCCTAAATATGTTTGGCATGCCAAATGAAAAATCGAAAACATTGCTCTGTTGGATTGGGCGAAATTAATACATATGCACGTATTCATGTCCGAAATTATACACTACCTTCTGCCTCACGTATTCACCTCTATTCTAACTTCTAGTGTTCACTTCTAGAGAGACGCGAGGCCTTGTCAATTTATGATCATGACATCACGTGTATCAGCGTGGTACGTGTACAAAACTGAGTATCACATCTCACTTACAGTCTTGGCTGTATGCTGACCTCATGTATGTTTTTAAGGGTATCGAAGGGGCGTGTAAATTCGTGATAGATGTCGCATGGAAATACAATTTTCAATTGTTTGATGTAAAGGATATCAATGTGATGGGAAGCTGTCTGTATAAAATGTGTAGACAATTGTTTAATTCACGTTCAGTTCGTCGTAGTGTCCGGGAGGACAGTGACTATGGGTATTATACTTTGTTTCTGTGTGTGTGTGTGTGCACGTGCGCGGATGCTCCCGTGCGTACAGAAGCCCTTGTTCACCGGTGTAAATCCGGCCACCAGGTTCTGCCATGTGGCCTCCGCTCCTCGTGTGATGTCCCGTGTGACACGTGGCTTCCGCTCCTCCATGTGACACCTCTCTCATGAGACTCCAACTACCTCATGTGATGCTGCTCCACGTGATCACTGCTATTCCATGTTCCCACTGCAGGCTATGTGATGCCTATACCATGTTTGATCTCTCATGTGACCGCTGCTCCCCACGTGACTCATGCGGTCTTCCCTCATGTCTGCTCTCCCACGTGGCGCTTGTCCCATGTAATCGCTGCCCCCCCTCGCCACGTGACGCCTGCCTCCGTGTCTGCTCTCCATGTAACCGCTGCTCCACCCGCGTGACGCCTGCCTCCGTGTCTGCTCTACATGTAACCGCTGCTCGCTCGTGGAAGCCCTTCCCACCCTCTGAACGCGTTTTTCGGCCCATGACACCGCGCTGGGCGCTGTATAACCTCTGTAGTTGATGCGCCCCAAAACCCCAATAACAACAACATGACACCGCGCTTGCTGCTGGCAGCTGGAGAAGGGCTGCGTGGACGGCCAGAATATCCAGAGCGTGTTGCTGTCGATGCGGCGCTACCGGATGGGTTTGATCCAGACGCACGAGCAGCTCAAGTTCTCATACCTGGCCATTGTGCAGGGCGCGCGCTCCCTTCTCAATCACGACTCGCTGGTAAGATGTGACTCGACCCCACCGCTCGGTCGTGGTGAGTGTGGTGACAGCGGTAGGTTATACGCAGTCAGGTCGGATATCAAGCCAGGGTGTCACTGATGTCAGCGCGGACTGTTCTCGCAGGCCGCCCGTGTCAGGTCGGCATGGCATTTGCGAACGCTCTGGCAGACGTTCTGACCTTGACCTCCTCTACCGACACACCTACAGCCAGTCTCAGCTGGCTAGGTCTGGTCTCCACCACTCTGATATTCTGACACTTAATTCACCGTGCCTTCAATCATTGTGACGACCTGACGTATGATCTCCGCCAGTGTGATCTGACATATGATCCCTTGCCAGTGTGATCTTATGTATCACTCACTAGTGTGATCTGACGTATGATCCCCGCCAGTGTGATCTGACGTCGTATGATCTTGATATCACCCCCGCCATTGTGCTCTGACATAGTATGATCACCCGGGAGCATGATCTGACGTAGTATGATCCCCCCGCCAGCATGACCTGACATATGATTCCCCACCAGCATGATCTGGCATACGCTCCCCTGCCAGTGTGATCTGACGTGTGATTCCCAGCAGTGTAATCTGACGTAGTATGATCCTCGCCAGTGTGATATGACGTGTGATCCGCGCCAGTGTGATCTGACGTGTGATCTCCTGCCAATGTAATCTGACGTATGATCCCCTGGCAGTGTGATCTGACGAACGGCAGCAGCTCGCCCCAAAAGCGGAAATTGCCGGAGCGAGACGACTCGGACTCTGACACTCCGCCGCCGCCGCCGCCACGCACCGAGTCGCTCAGCAGGTGGGAACTGCACCGCGCGGTCGCACCACGCACCTGTATATGTGTGTGTGGTCTGACGTTTCCACAGCTATCTATCGCATCGCGGTACCTGGTGCTCCACGCCTGGCAGCCGAGCTAGGGTCTGGGTGTCGACGGCCAGCCGACGGTCAGCCGACGGTCAGTCGACGGTCAGCCGACGGTCAGTCGACGGTCAGCCGACGGCCAGTCGACGGTCAGCCGACGGTCAGTCGACGGTCAGCCGACGGTCAGTCGACGGTCAGCCGACGGTCAGCCGACGGTCAGTCGACGGCCAGCGTGTCTCCATCACACGAGGTGGCATCCCGCTGGCTGTTGCATGATCCATGTTTGCACCGAGCGGTGATGTCCTCCTGCGGGGGTAGCGGCCCCGCGGGGGTCGTCGGCAAACCCTCGCGGCAGGAGTCGCGGCTGGGCCGGCAGCTGATAACGGTGAAATGTCGCGCTGCTCCAGTGTGAAATTTTTGAAGAAAGTGGGTGGAAAATACCACCTAATGAAAGTTAAATCGATCTCCCTGTCTATGGCTTTTGTGACATCCTTGCTTGCTAGCTGCTGATTATGAAATCAACATGAACTCAACTGAAGACATCCTGATGGTCTTCAACAATTCAAATATGCCGTAGTTGGGGTGTACCAATGACCTCTGATCAGGAGATTTCCTAAAACCGTATCACAGAGCCTCTTCTGATTCAGATAGTCTACCCAGTATCCTGAAACCCGGTATCATCCAGCACTCTTTAAGTCCTTATCCAGCAAGCTATGAAGCCCTGCATTGAATACAATATGCAGGCTTATCAAAGTTGCTCAGTTATAAATTATTCCACTTTCTGAACACTCAACCGACATCCTTCTTCAAGAAGTATCAGCATCCTGATCATTGATATGAAGTATTTATGCCTGCTTTGTAACAGTATCCTGTTTATAAATAGCATGTGCATGACCTCAATATGGAATGGTGTTACACAAACATTTTGCAATGCAATTCGGGTAAAGGGATGACCTATGTGATATTGGATACAATACCAGTTCATCATAGTTATTATTCTCCTTATCCCGAATACATCTTTTCTTAAATTATGGATCTTAAAGCAAATGATAAAGGTCCAGTCATAATCACCTACACCATCAACTCAAATTTTAGTCTGAAAGGGATCAGAAAATTTTTAATTACACTAATTGCATGTCAAATTTCGACATCCTGCTATGCTCATTTCGACATCTCACACCTAATGAAAAACCAATATTTTAACCCTGCGCTGCTCTCATGATAGGCGGCACGCAAGTCGCGTGCCCAGCTGCCACTCGTTACCCGCTATTAGAGGCCAGTCGATTACAGCAGCCAGCAGCCATCTCTTTGGAACCAAGCTCTCGTCTATCCACACGGTCCGATGGTTTTGCAAAATTGATGTAGTCCCTGCAAGGGAGTTTAGAAGACGTATGTATGCATGCATGTATGCAGGGTTGGCAGATGACCAGTAGTGACTGGAGTTTTATGCCCCCTTAGGTCGATGCCGGCAGACCTTCACACAGCAGACGCCTACAACGAAGAGCATCTGTCGGGTGAGTGTTGCGGTGGTCGCTGCTCGCACTGGTGGATGCTGGTGATGCGTGGGACACGGTTTGTGCACTGCCCAGGTATGGTGGTGTCTGGGGGTGTAGTCCGACCCTCTGCCCAGGTATGGTGGTGTCTGGGGGTGTAGTCCGACCCTCTGCCCAGGTGTGGTGGTGTCTGAGGGTGTAGTCCGACCCTCTGCCCAGGTGTGGTGGTGTCTGAGGGTGTAGTCCGACCCTCTGCCCAGGTGTGGTGGTGTCTGAGGGTGTAGTCCGACCCTCTGCCCAGGTGTGGTGGTGTCTGAGGATGTAGTCCGACCCTCTGCCCAGGTGTGGTGGTGTCTGAGGGTGTGGTCCGACCCTCTGCCCAGGTATGGTGGTGTCTGAGGGTGTAGTCCGACCCTCTGCCCAGGTGTGGTGGTGTCTGAGGATGTAGTCCGACCCTCTGCCCAGGTGTGGTGGTGTCTGAGGGTGTGGTCCGACCCTCTGCCCAGGTGTGGTGGTGTCTGAGGGTGTGGTCCGACCCTCTGCCCAGGTGTGGTGGTGTCTGAGGGTGTAGTCCGACCCTCTGCCCAGGTGTGGTGGTGTCTGGGGGTGTAGTCCGACCCTCTGCCCAGGTGTGGTGGTGTCTGAGGGTGTAGTCCGACCCTCTGCCCAGGTGTGGTGGTGTCTGGGGGTGTAGTCCGACCCTCTGCCCAGGTGTGGTGGTGTCTGAGGGTGTGGTCCGACCCTCTGCCCAGGTGTGGTGGTGTCTGAGGGTGTAGTCCGACCCTCTGCCCAGGTATGGTGGTGTCTGAGGGTGTAGTCCGACCCTCTGCCCAGGTGTGGTGGTGTCTGAGGATGTAGTCCGACCCTCTGCCCAGGTGTGGTGGTGTCTGAGGGTGTGGTCCGACCCTCTGCCCAGGTGTGGTGGTGTCTGAGGGTGTAGTCCGACCCTCTGCCCAGGTGTGGTGGTGTCTGAGGATGTAGTCCGACCCTCTGCCCAGGTGTGGTGGTGTCTGAGGGTGTAGTCCGTCCCTCTGCCCAGGTGTGGTGGTGTCTGAGGGTGTGGTCTGACCCTCTGCCCAGGTGTGGTGGTGTCTGAGGGGTGTAGTCTGCCCTCTGCCCAGGTGTGGTGGTGTTGAGGGTGTGGTCTGACCTCTGCCCAGGTGTGGTGGTGTCTGAGGTGTGGTTGACCCTCTGCCAGGTGTGGTGGTGTCTGGGGGTGTGGTCGACCCTCTGCCCAGGTGTGGTGGTGTCTGAGGGTGGTCTGACCCTCTGCCCAGGTGTGGTGGTGTCTGAGGGTGTAGTCCGACCCTCTGCCCAGGTGTGGTGGTGTCTGAGGGTGTAGTCCGACCCTCTGCCCAGGTGTGGTGGTGTCTGAGGGTGTAGTCCGACCCTCTGCCCAGGTGTGGTGGTGTCTGAGGGTGTAGTCCGACCCTCTGCCCAGGTGTGGTGGTGTCTGAGGGTGTGGTCTGACCCTCTGCCCAGGTGTGGTGGTGTCTGAGGGTGTGGTCTGACCCTCTGCCCAGGTGTGGTGGTGTCTGAGGGTGTGGTCCGACCCTCTGCCCAGGTGTGGTGGTGTCTGAGGGTGTGGTCGACCCTCTGCCCAGGTGTGGTGGTGTCTGAGGGTGTAGTCCGTCCCTCTGCCCAGGTGTGGTGGTGTCTGAGGGTGTAGTCCGACCCTCTGCCCAGGTGTGGTGGTGTCTGAGGGTGTAGTCCGTCCCTCTGCCCAGGTGTGGTGGTGTCTGAGGGTGTGGTCCGACCCTCTGCCCAGGTGTGGTGGTGTCTGAGGATGTAGTCCGACCCTCTGCCCAGGTGTGGTGGTGTCTGAGGGTGTAGTCCGTCCCTCTGCCCAGGTGTGGTGGTGTCTGAGGGTGTGGTCTGACCCTCTGCCCAGGTGTGGTGTGGTCCGTCGCTCCGTCGCCATCACTCTGTGCGTGATGGCGCCCAGGGTCCGCGGTCCGCTCCTGTGTCCGGGTGTAGTGATGAGTTTCGCTATGTCTGCAGGGTGTGGCGTTGTGGCGGGTTTCTGCTTCAGCTGACTGCATTGTGCGGCGGTCAACGCCTGGACAGTTGGTGCATGCAGGGCTATTATTATTGTCAGGGATCCATGCCTCCTCACCTCATGGTATGAGCGGCGCCGCTCCAAATATTCATGGGAATTATTGGTACTTGTCCTGGGATATCAGGTGATGATTGTGTTCGATGGTGGCGGGGGATAATTATTTGCATCATGTCGGTGTTGTTTTGTATCGATGCACAGTTACGATCATGCCCAAGTGAGTAGGTGCGGAGCGATATTGAGAAGAATCGTCCTGAGCTCAAGTGGGAGTAGATTGCCGCCTCGGATGTGAATGCAGAGATATGAGTTATCTTTCACACAGTGCGTTTCTCCCATCGAGTACGTAAGATGTGCAAATGGCATGACTAGTGCCCATTGATGTCCTTTAGGAGATACCGGAAGGTAGTTGTTTTCCACAGAACATATGTGGTCGAATGCTGGATTTTGCCGGTGTTTAATATTGTTATATGGGGCCTTTTGTTGCTTGAGAACTATGAAACATTAGCTAGCAAAACTACCCTGAGGTGCTGAATAGGGAGTTGTACTGTTGTGCAGGCCATGCTTGGAGCCGGACATGCATGTTGATGGCAGTGCAAAATAATTGACCATGTGGCCTGGAAATTCACATATAATGGAATTGTGCTATTTCATCCTTGTCTTAGGTTTTTACCATTTTGTCACATGTGTGGGCAGTCATTATACACAACTGCTAAATAATGTAAAATGTATGTGACTGAAGTGAAAGGCATTCCGCTTTTTTAATCCGTAAGTGGCGATCCTTTATTTTCTTCCAATCTTTCACTATTCCCAAGCAACTTCTTTCTTCATCCACACAGTTAATGGTGAAGTAATTTTATGACTCTGGTTGATGGTGTCAATACTTGTGTGCGGGGCGGGGATGGCCGGGTGGTTAAGGTGTTGAGCTCTGGGTACCAGCGGTCCCGGGTTCCACGCTAGCGTCGCTCAGGACATTTCCCAATATCGTGGCCCGCTGGCGGAACAGTGTGGGCGGCGCCATTAGCCGTGAATGTGCATAAAGTGCGTCTTGAACCACCCAATAAATAAATGAATAAATAAATAATTGTGTGCATGCGTGCGTGCGCGTGCCTGTGCGGCGAGCGTGTCCGTTGGCTGTGGTGCCGGCGCCGGCTACGGTCGCCTGAGGCGGGCTGGTGCGCTCGTTACAGCCTGGTGGCGGCCCGACCGGAAGTCTCCTGTCGTAGGTATTCGGCCGTGTGCCGGACCGGGCCGCACCGGTCGGCCGCTGTGTGCACTAACTCTGACCGGCGGCAGGCTGTGCCGTGTGACTGACCTCTCTGGTGGGTGTCCTCGATCGCTGAACGGCTTCAGGGATGGGTCTGCTGTGTGACTAGCCTCTGCTGATGGTGATGTGAGCCGCGCACTGGCAGATCCGGCGGTCGGGTCACATGTGAAACACGATCTCCTTTCGCGCTGGGAAGTGTCGTTCTACCAGGCCACCTTACTATCAGAGCCCGGAACGAGAGCCAATAAGGCAAAGGTACTAGCCTGTCGCAAGCGTGAATCCCCTAAGCGCTAATTTGGTTTCTTAAAATGTAAGCATCCCCCGCTATCATTCGGCGTGAGCCGGCACAAGTCTGTATTGAAATGTGTCGCAAAATAAAGTTTAGTCTATTCACCTTACCCTTTAAAATGTAGTACATCTTATTAACGAATAGGAAGCTGCCATGAGCGGGCGGAAGCCTACACCCAGTAAGTGTGTGGCGTTCATGTTTAGGCGTGTTTTCAGACGTTCCTCGGAACATTAACTCGTGACCCTGTGAAATTCCACAGCCAAAGACAACTGAAAGTATTCGTCCATTCATTTAAAATGGTCTGTTGCCTTAGAAATGAAGAAACATGGCCACGTTTGAAATAATAAGGCGAATAAGTAGACAAACACCTTTTAAAGCAGACTATGGAACTTTTACATGACCTTCATATCCACGCTTAGAGATACGTGTACACTCGATTCCACAGTAACAAGACAGCAAACGTTATGGCCTACTCGAATGTGCCACTCGAGTTGATTTATTGTGATAGTGAAAGGAGCCTTGGCCTCGCACGTTATCCCGACCCTCGGCCTCACACGTTATCACACAAGGCCAGATAAGAAGTGACCAGTCTTTTGTGATAGCATAAGAAGTAGGTTTTTGAGGTGGGCTGTGTTGGCCGGAGCTATTGTGCGCCTACCCCGACCGCGCGTGGCTCTGCTATGTGACTAACCGCTGGGTGTGAAGTATTCGCCGTGGCCAACTAACCGAATTGTACCGTGTGACTAGGCCAAGTGCGAATTTTCCCAAAGCTGACGCACTGAAGCCGCATTACGTTTCATCTACAGATAGTGGTGACTTGTCATTGGTTCATTTTCGTGACGAGAAATTAGCAAACTTGTGAAATGCCAACATGTGCGCGTAACACCGAGCCCAAAACGCGCGAATCGCGAAACGCGAGACGACTTTCCCTTGCGGTAAGGGAAGTGTGAAAATGTCCAACACGGGCGAGGGCTGAAGTTGATTAGTCTATAGATTCGTTCCTGCCCACCCCACTATTCCCTGATGGCGTTTTTAATATATTTTTTTTGCACCCTACTCTGGGATTTTTTGTCGAGCACATACGCCCATCATGTGCACAGCAGAGGTTCTATTTTGCGGCACCATTGCGGGCCATCCTTGTTGACGCGTGAGACTCGCCCAGTGACTCACGCTTTAGACTCGCTGTGTGATTCATGTCTAAGCCTCGCCGTCTGACTATCGTCGGTGACTCGCCGTAGGACACGTCTAAGACTCGCTATGTGTCTGACACTGTGACTCTCGTCCAAGACTCGCTGTGTGTCTCACACTGTGACTCGTCCAAGACTCGCTGTGTGTCTCACACTGTGACTCTCGTCCAAGACTCGCTGTGTGTCTGACACTGTGACTCACGTCTAAGACTCGTGTGTCTGACCTCGTGACCAGAGTGGGAAACTTACCTTCCGGGTTGGGAGTTGGAGTGCAAACAGACTTATTCCGGAGTGCATTTTCATGGACATATTATTTGTTTGATGCGTGGGCACTATTTACCGATAACGGACGGGAAAAGCATATGTACCTAGTCATCACCTACGTAATATACATAAGTAATAAACATTGTCATTTTTAGTCACATCAAAGCATAGGAACAAAGCAGTGAACAATGGATGGCACCGCAATGCAGAGACTTGATAATCAGCTTACCTTCGTCTCTCATATTTTACAGGAACAATGCGCTTTCCTTTCACTGTTGGGCTCAGTACAAGGCTAGCCATATAAAAAACTAAACAAATAATTCACACTTCACCCTCAGCTCAGACCTACCTACCTACCTACCTACCTATGCAGCCAATTCCCTACGTGATACGGACCCAACACCACTACCGCACACGCCACAGTCGGATGCAATAGCCGCCCGAAAAGCAAAGGATCAGTCAAGGTCTTCTGTTTGCAGTATGACACTGTTAAGCATGTGTTCAAAATTGCTAATGGTTGGTTGGTTATTGGGTTTTACGACACATCGACCGTTCAGTCATGTAGCGTCGCCAATCTCTCACGGCGATTGGTCGTGGGCGAAGAGCAGCGACAGAAAGTTGCTTATGGTTATGACGTCATATAAATATAACTTGCACCGATTGAGACAGTTTTCAGAACAGAAAACGCTAACGACGCAAATTCTGATCGGCGGCCTCCGGGACTCCGGAAGACGTCCCTTAAAACTGTTAAACTTTCCCACCATATGGGTGCAAGAACGCAGGTTTTCAGAGGCGCGGCTTCGGAGCCAGAGAACATTGCACTCGGTGCGCATGCGCGCCGTTTTGCACGCGCTATTGTCACCTTGTCTGCAATTCCGGTGATTGAGATTGAGAGAAGTGTGGGAGGCTGTGCTCGGGCTACTGAATGGTACTAAAAGTGGTTAGCTTGAGTGGTAACCTTAAGTTGAATAACAAGTTGTTTCTGTGGTTGTTCTGTGCTTGTTTTTGTTGACAACTTAGACGTGTGTCTCACCTCGTGACACGTCTAAGACTCGCCGTGTCTCACCCCGCGACACACGTCTAAGACTCGCCGTGTGTCTCACCCCGCGACACACGTCTAAGACTCGCCGTGTGTCTCACCCCGTGACACACGTCTAAGACTCGCCGTGTGTCTCACCCCGCGACACACGTCTAAGACTCGTGTCCCGACACACGTCTAAGACTCGCCGTGTGTCTCACCCCGTGACACACGTCTAAGACTCGCCGTGTGTCTCACCCCGTGACACACGTCTAAGACTCGCCGTGTTCTCCCCCGTGACACACGTCTAAGACTCGCCGTGTGTCTCACCCCGTGACACACGTCTAAGATTCGCCGTGTGTCTCACCCCGCGACACACGTCTAAGACTCGCCGTGTGTCTCACCCCGTGACACACGTCTAAGACTCGCCGTGTGTCTCACCCCGTGACACACGTCTAAGACTCGCCGTGTGTCTCACCCCGTGACACACGTCTAAGACTCGCCGTGTGTCTCACCCCGTGACACACGTCTAAGACTCGCCGTGTGTCTGACAGCGCGCCGTCTGTCACAGACTCGTCGGAAGAGGACGCGCCGCAGCTGCCCCCACGACACCACGCGCCCCACGCGCCGCAGCCTGACAAGACCGCGCAACGACTGCCCCACCTCGTCGCTGCGCCAATCCTGAACGAAGGGTAGGTACCTGGGCTGCCGGCTCTGTTTATGTACCCGGGCTGAAGGCGGACAAGCTGTGTATGTGTCGGTCGCTCTGCACTTCCGCGGTGTGTGCTGTGATGCACTCTGACAGGTGCTTGTTTGTGGTGTCGAGTTTGCCTGGATGCACCCGTTTGAATCTCGGTCAGAGGTGGACCATCTTCAACGTGGATGGAGGCTCAAGCAGTTTCGAACTCGATCTGTTCGTCCACTTTGAAAGCCCTAGTGGCTAACGCGCGCACCGGGGAGAAGGGGGGGGGGGTGCATACAACGTGTTTCTTGTACCGCGTGAGTACACTTCCGTGGTCGGGCGACAGTGACGGTGACCCGGCGTCCTCTCCTGCAGCAACAGCGTGTTGCGGAAGCGGCGCGTGCGCAAGGCGCAGCTGGAGCAGCGGGTGGAGGAGATGCGCTGCCGCCAGCTGGAGCACGAGCTGTGGGTGCGCCGCAAGCAGCAGCTGCGTCCGCTCGGCTACACGGCCGCCGCGCTGGGCAGCGCCGTGCTCGTCTACCTGATGTGGTCTCGCTGGTTGTAGCCGCGCGCCGCTGCCCCGCTGACACTGGCGCCGCCCCGGCCACCGGCCACGGTCGGCGTGGGCGATGGCACGAGCGCGCGCGGCCGCCCGCGTGGAACAGTACAAACGCGCCCGGCACGGCCGGCACGGCCGGCATGGCCGGCGCGGCCAGCGCTCGACCGGCCGGTCTGGACCACGGCCCGACCCGGACTCCGGCCGGCGGTGCAGAGCCGACTCGGTGCCGGTGCCGGCGTGTCGCAACTCACGCGCGTGCAGCCCCAGCTAGTGGGTGCGCGCGCGTTCAGTGTTCATCATCCCCGCCCAGTTGTCCGGCCGCCGGCGTCCGCCCGGCCGGTCCCGACTCCATAACCGACTCGAGCCACGTTTCGGCTCGGGGCGCACCCGCGCCGCCGGGGCGCCGCTCGCGGGCCGCGGGCTCCGCTGGCTCCGCCGGCGGTCCGCACACGTACTCAGTCGCGCCGCGGCGCTCGGGCCGTCCGGCGCCGCCATCTGTGCGGACCGGCCGCTACCTCTGGCGGGGAGAGCCCGCAGCAGCCTGCCGGCTGCACCGCCGCCGCCGCCGCCCTCGTCTCGCAGCACTGTGCCATGCCGCGCCGCCGGTCGGCGGTGCGGCGCCGCGCGGACGGACGTGGCGGCCGCCGGCCACCGCGGCGCGTCCGTCCGTCGACTCGGAGCGGCGGCGGACGCGCAGCACCTGGTGCCAATCGTGTGGATCTGGCCGACGGCCTGCGGCACCAGACCAGCGCGCTCACGTCAGCTGGTGCCGTGCCATGTGACCGCTACGTGCACGTGGTCATTGTGTACGTTTGCGTGCGGGTGTACACATGTATGCATGTGTATGGATGGATGGATGTGTGTATATATGTGTGGATGTATGTATGTGTGCGTGCGTGTGGGTGTGTGTGCTCGAGGCTGTTGGCGGACCGCTATCGTGCCGTCCGCTGCTCAACCGGCGGGCCCCGGTGCCGCTGGGGCCCGTGTGCTGACAGGTGGGCCCGGCCGCCGGGTCCCGGCGCTGCTGGGGCCCGTGCGCCGTCAGGCGGGCCCGGTGCCGTGCTCTGCACGATACTGGGCCCGCCGCTGCCGCTGCCATGACTCGTGGCCGGGTGCTCGCACGCCTGCAGTTCTAATGCGTTGGTTCCAGTGGTATTTTACCTTTTCATATCGTTTGTGTTTGTGGCCGGTGCGACGCTGTGTCCCGTTATTTTTTATATAACAAATGGGAGGCGCCGGGCCGAGGGGCGGCCGCCGCCATACGCCGCCATCTTCGCGCCATCCGGGCCCGCCACGCATGTTTTGTAACCAGTAGCGTCCTGTGCGGTTGATAAATACACGTATATTTTAGAAGCGTTATAGCGCGACTCCGGTGCAGCGTACTTCGGTGTTTATTGGAAGCAGTGCGGAGGCTGGCATCCCTTTGAGGTGCGAGTGTTGAACCCGGGATCTTGACATCCGGAGGTCAACACCCTAACCACCCGGTCACCCCGCCTCTGGTTCTCACTTTCACGCACTATGTGCACGGTTTCCTCGGAGCATTTGGAGGCAAACAGGAAGCGTATGAATAATGAGGAATCGTTCCAGTCGCGCCTTGGTCGACACAGACACGGGTCCGTGTTTTAAGTTTCATGTCAGGAGAATACAAATTACATGTGTTTTGTAATCGCACATCACACGTATCTAGTCCGGAGGGCTCCATGGCCAGTCTCCGAAGATAATAATAAATGTAATGCTACGTATAGCGGCCGTGCTGAATTACCAACTTCGCAAAATTATACTACCAGCGAGTAGCTACCTGAACGAGTGCCATTTATCAATCCATGGATCCGCTCAACTCCGAATATGATCGGCCTCCTGGCATCGGTACAGCATGTCACTTTCAGCTACAAAATACACTAAAAGGTACGCGCCTCACAACCATTCAAAATGTATGCTGATGAGCTTCAATATTTCATCAAGCACACGTAGGGACAAAGTGAAGTTTTGAAATATCAGGCAGGCCGCGCGTCATGTCCGTGGTTGGGCAGGCCACGCGTCATGTCCGTGGTGAGGCAGGCCACGCGCCATGTCCGTGGTTAGGCAGGCCACGCGTCATGTCCGTGGTCAGGCAGGCCACGCGTCATGTCCGTGGTTGGGCAGGCCACGCGTCATGTCCGTGGTGAGGCAGGCCACGCGCCATGTCCGTGGTTAGGCAGGCCACGCGTCATGTCCGTGGTCAGGCAGGCCACGCGTCATGTCCGTGGTCAGGCAGGCCACGCGTCATGTCCGTGGTCAGGCAGGCCACGCGTCATGTCCGTGGTTAGGCAGGCCACGCGTCATGTCCGTGGTTAGGCAGGCCACGCGTCATGTCCGTGGTCAGGCAGGCCACGCGTCATGTCCGTGGTCAGGCAGGCCACGCGTCATGTCCGTGGTTGGGCAGGCCACGCGTCATGTCCGTGGTTAGGCAGGCCACGCGTCATGTCCGTGGTTAGGCAGGCCACGCGTCATGTCCGTGGTTAGGCAGGCCACGCGTCATGTCCGTGGTGAGGCAGGCCACGTCACGCGTCATGTCCGTGGTCAGGCAGTCCACGCGTCATGTCCGTGGTCAGGCAGGCCACGCGTCATGTCCGTGGTTGGGCAGGCCACGCGTCATGTCCGTGGTTGGGCAGGCCACGCGTCATGTCCGTGGTTGGGCAGGCCACGCGTCATGTCCGTGGTTAGGCAGGCCACGCGTCATGTCCGTGGTTAGGCAGGCCACGCGTCATGTCCGTGGTTAGGCAGGCCACGCGTCATGTCCGTGGTTAGGCAGGCCACGCGTCATGTCCGTGGTTAGGCAGGCCACGCGTCATGTCCGTGGTCAGGCAGGCCACGCGTCATGTCCGTGGTTAGGCAGGCCACGCGTCATGTCCGTGGTTAGGCAGGCCACGCGTCATGTCCGTGGTTAGGCAGGCCACGCGTCATGTCCGTGGTCAGGCAGGCCACGCGTCATGTCCGTGGTTAGCAGGCCACGCGTCATGTCCGTGGTTAGGCAGGCCACGCGTCATGTCCGTGGTCAGGCAGGCCACGCGTCATGTCCGTGGTTAGCCAGACCACGCGTCATGTCCGTGGTTAGGCAGGCTACGCGTCATGTCCGTGGTCAGGCAGGCCACGCGTCATGTCCGTGGTCAGGCAGACCACGCGTCATGTCCGTGGTTAGACAGGCCACGCGTCATGTCCGTGGTTAGGCAGGCCACGCGTCATGTCCGTGGTTAGGCAGGCCACGCGGCATGTCCGTGGTTAGGCAGACCACGCGTCATGTCCGTGCTGGTGCCGTGGTCAGGCAGACCACGCGTCATGTCCGTGCTGGTGCCGGGGTCAGGCAGGCCACGCGTCATGTCCGTGCTGGTGCCGGGGTCAGGCAGACCACGCGTCATGTCCGTGCTGGTGCCGGGGTCAGGCAGGCCACGCGTCATGTCCGTGCTGGTGCCGGGGTCAGGCAGGCTACGCGACTATTGGGATAACCCCGTGTGGGTGCCCAGCGCGTGTGGGTACCGCGGTCGTGTCGGATCCTCGTTCGTGTCGGTCCCTTGTCTGCGTGGATCTGCCTTCTGTGATGGAACGAGTAACTGTGATGCTTGCCTGCAATGTGACAGCACCTGATCTAAATACATCGTCCCATCCCCACTGCGTGGGGATGGGACATTTCCCTGAAGGCGACGCGTGGCGAGATTACCTTCTAACGCGCATTGCTAATGAAGCATGCCCGACAGTTATAGCTATGCCTGTGTTCGGGCTTGTCGAGACCCCGTGCCCGGCTACGCCCTGCCGACGGGCGAGCCGTCGCCGAGCGGGCACCTGACCGGACGGACACCGCCTCCGGCCCCGGCCGGGGCTGTCATATCCCTCAGATCCGGCACCTGCCGCGGACATGTACACGCCACTGCACCTCCGGCGTGCGATGTGCAGCCGCCGCACACGCGAGGCGTGGCTGGGCTGCTGTCGCCCACAGAGCCGCCCCCGCCGAGGTCGCGGTGGGTGGCGCCGGCACACGGCTGACGAGTCACAGGGTGCGTTCCCCTTCCCGCCGAAGCGGTGCGCCCGGCCGCCCGCGGGCCACGGCAGACGGGGCTGGACAGAGAGGCGGAACGGACGTGCCGGGAGATGGGACTTGACAGCGGACGTGAGCGGGCGTCCGGTTGGACGGTCACGGTAGCCAGAGGAGCTTTGGAGCACGGACTATGTGAATGCACGCGTCGGTGTCTGTCCGCTCCCTTCGAGACTGCTGTACAGGCTGCTGCCGTTTTCCTAACCATCCGCCGTATCAGGACGGGCAACGGCTATTGCATTTGCGGGCAAGTAGCCGAACGAGTTCCGATCCAGACTATCAGTCAGAACAGACTCCCACTCACTCCTGCAGACGTCGCACTTCCAGCGGACGGCTGGGCGTTCCCACGCACGAAGCCGGCCAATGATCACGTGGGTCCAATGCATGGCTGGACGCCAGTACCCCGCATCGCGTTAAACGTCGCCAGCGTCGGTTAACCATTTGTATTGGCTCAGCTACGAAAACACCGAGGTATTAAAACAGCCGCCGCGCGGTTCGTGTCCAGACAGCTGACAAAATCACGGCGGCGCCACGCCGCCTCGCCTCTGCCGGGCAAACGAAACGCACGCTGGCTCGTGAACGTGACAAAAACTCCGCCGCCACTGTGATTAGACGCTCAGTCGACTGTTTGTACGGTTGAGGCGAGCACACCGAGTCGATACAGGCCCGTCGTGGTTGGACGCCGCGCGCCGGCCGCGGTGGACGGCGCGCGTGTCGGCGGACCGCGCGGCATCGCCGGCCACGACGTCCGACCCGGTGGTCGGACAGACGGGCCGCCGCCGCGCCCTCACGGCCGCCGCTGGTCCAGCCGCATCTTCTTGTTGGAGACGGCGTTGGAGACGGTGTTGTGCTGGTGGTGGGCGGGCGGCGGCGCCACCGGCGCCAGCTGCTGCAGCAGACGGTGCGACGAGTGGCCGCCGAACAGCACGCAGAGCAGCGCCACGCCGTAGCCGGTGGCCCGGTCACCCTGCCGCCAGACGCACAAGTCGCACGTCACTCGTCTGCACCACTGCACTCGGCGCGTCACGGGGCGCAATAGTTTGGGCGCTGTATAACCACTGCAGTTGATGCGCCCTAAACCCCTAATAACTAACTAACGGGGCGCAATATTCCAACGTAGCTCACATGTGTTCAGCGTGGGGGCGGGGATGGTTGAGTGGTTAAGGTGTTCGGCTATGGGTACCAAAGGTCCCGGGTTCGACACTAGCGGCGCTCGGGACATTTCCCAATCCCGCGGCTCACTGGCGAAGCAGTGTGGTCGGCGTCGTTAGTCGTGAATGTACATGAAGTGCGTCGTGAATCACCCAATAAACGACAATTTGTCCAGAGTGCAATTGTACGTCGGGCTCCCGGGCAGAGAGCGTACTTCTCGAGCCATTGAATACACCGTATATTTGGGGGCCAACAAAAAATATATACTGCACACATTGCTGTAGTTTGAAGTTTGATCCGCAATTTTGTCAAATTTAGTGTGTAAATTAAGAGGAGCGGAAATGAAACAACACTTACAACAGAGATATAGAGAGATATAGGGAGAAAGAGATAGATATATATAGAGACAGAGAGATAGAAAGATAGACAGATAGCCAGAGACGGATACAGAGCTTAGGCCGACGGCAAGAGGGAAGGACGTACCGAGTGGACGGGGAACGCCATGTCGACATGGATCCACGAGCCGGGGAAGTCGAAGCCCAGGTTGGCGGCAACGAAGAGGCCGGCGCACGAGACCAGAGCGTTGCTTCGGTCCTGTCAACACAGCAGCAATTATGGCACCACATCAGCGATCAGCATTAGCAGCATGCCAGCACATTGTGGTGGTTATTGGATTTACGACGCGTCGACCGTTCTGGGGCACACAGTTAGTTATTCGGGCTTTAAGACCTGGGGCATACAGTGCGCCCAACCTCTCACGCGGAATGGTGGCCGGCGAAGAGTAGCGACAGGTGGGACTCGAACCCACAACCTATTGGTTGGGAGACGGGTACCCTGCTGCTAGACTGCTCGCATTCTGACAGGACACACCACTCAGTTGAGACCGGTACACCAGTCGCTGCGGCCGCACGGCGTAACGGCTGGTGCCAGGTCAGCCAGGCTGAACACAACCCAAACGCGGGCTCCCAAGAACTACCGCAGTCGCATTCCACATGCAGACTAACGTACTGACGTTCCACATGCACGCACTGAACAATTCACGCCGCTATTGGTTGGTTATTGGTTCTGCGACACATCGACCGTTGAGTCATGTAGGGTCGCCAATCTCTCACGCCGGTTGGTCGCGGGCGAAGAGTAGCGACAAGTCAGGCGCGAACCCACAACCTTTCGATTGTGAGACGAGCAACTTACCCCTAGGCTACTCGCCCCCACGCCGCTATTGACATCGCTTGAACTACCAGCTGAACTGTAGCTGCATTGCTAGCTCAATCATCAGCCGAAACACCAACAGCCAAATGACCACACCAGCAGTCACTTGGCACCACAGGCTGCACCAGCAGCAGCGCAGGCGACCACTCACCACGGCCGAGTTCTTCATGTCGGCGACACTGGACGCGAACTCGGTGAAGTGGAACTCCGGCGTGTACGGCACCGGGAACACCAGGTCGCCGGATACGCGGCCGGCCGCGGTGCCCAGCGTCTCCCAGCACTCCTCGTTTGTGAGCAGTGCGCCGTGGTACTTGCCGGTGGCGGTGCCCTGCGCCAGCCAGGTCAGGTCAGGTCCAGTTAGGTCCGGTTACGTCAGGTCCGGTCCGGTTAGGTCCGGTTACGTCAGGTCAGGTCCGGTTACGTCAGGTCCGGTCCGGTTAGGTCCGGTTACGTCAGGTCAGGTCCGGTTACGTCAGGTTAGGTCCGCTCAGGTCCGGTTACGTCAGGTCATGTCTGGTTACGTCAGGTCCGGTCCGGAGGACAGGTCTGGTCCGGTTATGTCAGATCAGGTCAGGTCAGGTCCGATCGGGTCAGGTCCGGTTACGTCAGGTCAGGTCCGCTCAGGTCCGGTTACGTCAAGTCAGGTCCGGCCAGATTCGGGTACGTCACGGCTCTCCGGCAGCCCACACTCCGTGGGCTCCAGATCGGCACAGTCCCGTACAAAATGATCGGGCCAAAAGTGATCGTCGCTCGCCGGTCAGATCGGTCGCTCCCTCTGACAGCCAGGACGTTGCATGCGTGCAGCAGCGCGTGCAGCTACGTCGCGGAAGCCGCTCTGTCTAGGAGCACACGAGTCACGAGGACCCGAGTCGTCCGACCGTTGAGCCGGGTACCGACAGCCAGCGGCTTGCCGGATGGCGAACCGGCCGCGGTGTTTCCACACGCCAGAACTAGCTGTAAGCAAACACTGCGGCCCTCGTGTGCGGTCGGACACTGCGCCGATTGGCCCAGGCGACAGCCGGAACGTCAGCGATGACCAGACAAAGACGTCGGCAAAGTCGAACTTCGATCCAGTTCACGCCAGTTCTATACTACGCCTGTCACCGTTCAATATTTTTCAGGCCAGGCTTTAGTTTTATGGTCCGATCATCAGTACATATCACAAGTTTCCGGACAACAGCCACGTCGTCCACAAAGTATCTGAGTACCTGATCATCAACAGAACGACCGGTCCGGCGGTGGGGGGCGACTCACCTGCGCTCCGGTCAAGGTGGCCATGTCCAGGATTGTTGTACACTTGAGGTCCTTGTTGGCGTACGCCACGCCGTCAGCTGGGGAACAACGGGCGTCGAGTTCAGCGGCGGACAGTGCGCCCGCCAGCAGTTGGGCGGCCGGGGCACACCAACTGCCGGCCGGCACCGGACCGTCTCGACACCCTGTCGCCTGCCAATGCGTCACGTAGAAGACCGACGTCACACAAGAGACCGACGTCACGCCGGAGACCGACGTCACGCCGGAGACCGACGTCAACGTCAGAGACCGACGTCACGCCGGAGACCCCGGAGACCGACGTCACGCCGGAGACCGACGTCACGCCGGAGACCGACGTCACGCAAAAGGCCGATGCGTCACACAAGAGACCGACGTCACGCTGGAGACCGACGTCACACAGGAGACCGACGTCACACAAGAGACCGACGTCACACAAGAGACCGACGTCACGCAGGAAACCGACGTCACACACGAGACCGACGTTATACAAGAGACCGACATCACGCAGGAGACCGATGCGTCACGCAGGATACCAACATCACTGCAGGAGACCGACGTCACGCTGGAGACCGACGTCACGCTGGAGACCGACGTCACACAGAAGACCGATGCGTCACGCTGGAGACCTGATCTAGTGACGTCACACGCGTGACAAAGCTGCAGGCGTTGTTGAGCTTAAGGGCGCGCCGACTTCGAGGCCATTTAGCCTGCAGTTGTTCCTGCGCGGTTAGCAGACACATCTAGACACTACTACACGGCCGTCTGGCCGAGTGCGGCGCCAGGTTGCCGTCGCACACCGCCAGCTGTCTGGGACTGACGCATGTGTCGTGCCCGACCGCCCGACTCGTGGTCCCCGCGCGTAATGTGGCTTGGCGACGTACTGAGACCGAATGTGGCTTGGCGACGTACTGAGACTGAGACCGAGCCGCGCGTCCAGCTTCTCGAGTCGCTTGATGGACTGCACCGCCAGGCTGCCGAGCGACGTGAGGTCGGCGCGGCCGGGGACCGTCACCAGACGTCCCCGACCGCAGATAAACTACCGCCTGCTGTAGCCATTGCTCCCCTTTACGGCGTTCACCGACTCGTTGAGGAAAACTGAACGCCCGCAATTTGCTTGTTAGCTGGGTTTACGGCCGCTTGAATTTGAGGTTCATGAGCACTTAGCGTCTGTAACGTTCATTGCACCAGTTCAGTGCCAAGTGGAAGCCATTACGGTGTTAGCACACAGCCTCAAGCCCGACCGCCCACGAGCAACGAGACAGACTTCCACCGTGGACGAGCGTAAAACTGTTCGCCGGCACGCCCTCATGTCGCAGACATCGCATCCGGTCTCCGCAGCCGTGTCCACTGCAAAGTTGGCATGCGACACCGGATGTGACGTGGCACACTGTCCGAGCCCCAGAACAGCCCCGGCAACGCGGCTTCCGGCCAACACAGAGATGACGACGGGCTGCATTGGTCGGTGCGCTCACAGCATTTTTTGGTTGATTGTTTTTTTCTCACGAGGTCCTTTTTTTAATTTTGCGCTCACAGCCAGTGTCACCTCTTCTTTTTTCCTTTTTTTTTTTCCTGAGCTTACGGAGACACGCGGACCAAGCTCCGAGGCATAGCTGGACTGAGTATAGTTTATTACTGAGTTGTCGGTTTCAAGTTCTCCTCCACTTGTGTGTATATGCGACAACGTTGCCAACCAGCAAAACGGCAGGAAGAAGTTGCAGCATCTGCCGCCTTGGATCGACGGAAGGAGGGGGAATTCCTGGGTGGGAAAGTAAACCCTTACTTTACTTTGTGTATGATAACTGATGACTTTTGCAACCAAGATTTCGAGAGGGGTGTACAACGCAGTGTAAAATAATTGACCATGTGGCCTGGAAATTCACAGTTAATGGAATTGTGCTATTCCATCCTTGTCTTAGGTTTTTGCCGTTTTGCTACATGTGTGGGCAGTCATTATACACAAAACCGCTAAAAAATGTAAAATGCTTGTGACTGAAGTGAAGGCATTCCGATTTTTTCATCCTTAAGTGGCGATCCTTGATTTTTTCCAATCTTTTACTATTCCCAAGCAACTTCTTTCTTCATCCACACAGTTAATGGTGAAGTAATTTTAGGACACTGGTACAGCGCGACCCCTTGGTATAAGGCGCCATGCCTGAGAGGCATAACTCTTAACAAACTCTTAATATATAACTAACTCTCACAACTCTTACCCGCGCGACGGTGACCAATCGTACATTTTTCGTCAGCGACGAGCAGCGTTCGGGATGAAGTGAATAGTTCAGCGACATCACCGTGTTCCTACTGCCCACTACAATCGGACATCACCTAGTTAAAATATTTTCTAAATACACCAGGTTTGAACGATTACAGTGAAACTTGGTGACTGTTCGTCGGATACGTTGGTGAGACGTTCGCGAGACTAGTGGGCAGGACCTATTGCTCACGGGGCGAGACTGGGATAGACGGACGGTAAAACTCTGTGGGGGTTGCAGAGGCGCTTCGGCTCGGGCCGGGTGAACCGCCGGTATGGGTCTTGTGGGAAGGCACGTGCTCGGCTGGTGTGTTTGATGTAGCCAGAACGTTTGCCAATCTCACAGCTGCGCTCTTTGTTGGTTATTCGTTTCTCGACACATCGACCGTTGAGTCATGCAGCGTCGCCAATCTCTCACGCCGGTCGCGGGCGGAGAGTAGCGACAGGTAAGACTCGAACGCACAACCTTTCGATTGTGAGACGAGCAACTTACCCCCAGGCTACTCGTCCCCCTCACAGCTACGCTCGACACTCCGGTTCCAAAAGGTCTCACCAACGGAGCGGATGCCTGCTACCGCAACAGCAGGACGCCAAACAGCCGCAAATCTATACAGGGCTTGGTTGGTTGGTTTTTGGTTTTTACAACACCACCCCTGATGAATTTTGGCGCCCCCAACCCCCCCCCATTTGGTCCGGGGGAAAAGAAAAGAAAAGGGAAAACCAAAAATATTTATTTTGAGAGAAGAAAAACCCTCCCATCTATACAGGGCGGCGGACGCTCTTGCACAGTCACGTTGGACAGTGGCTCACCACCTGTACCAACCGCAAGGGTCGTCCGCCCCTTGGCCTGTGCGGCCGGCACCGGCAAGCGTCAGGCAACAGCCCAGGTGTGCGGCCAGGCGAGGGTCCGCGTGATACGAATGGTGTCATGCAGGCCGGCCCGTCCCTCCGGGATATCGAGACCGTGCGGATCCGCCCATCTCTGTGAGATATCGGGGCATGCACACCCACCCGCCCCTCCACGATATCGGGGTGATGCGAACCCGTCCGTCCATCTGGGATATCGGGCCATGTGGGTCCGCCCGTCCCTGCGGGATATCTGGGCCATGCGAACCCGCCCGTTCATCCGGGATATCGGGGTCAACGAAGCATGTTATAGCGTCGCTGCAACTGGCAACGAACAACCGCCGCACTTAAATTCCATGATTCCGTCAACGGAAGGTGATGGGGCGAGGGGAGAGGAAGCGTGAGACTCCGATAAAACGGAGCCGACGAACAGTCCAGTTGGCTTCTTCTACCTGCAGGCTGATAGACCAAGGGACTATATGCTCGTGGCGGAGTTGAGGTGGAGTGGACGGTGTGAGTGGAGGGGCACGGGATCTATAAAAGCTTGTCAAGAAACAGGTAGAGGACGGAAGCTGGCTCCAGGGTGGATGGTGCCTTCACAGAGTTGATCTTCAATGCCACAGAGCGAACTGACAAACCGATGGAAATGGCCTACCTGCCGGTGGGCATATCCGTGACGTGATGAACACAGGACCACCCCGTGAACGGGATCGCTTAAGAAATTGATACATGAATCCTTGGCAAGTTCCTATGGATTTGAAGAAGTAGACGCAAGTCCATTCCGCGAGTCCTTGGAAACGCGTCCGTGCTTCCGCACCTATTTTCCGAGCGCCCATCATTGACCCGTGGTAACCCGAGGGAGCGCCCATCACCGACCTGTGGTAACCCGAGGGAGCGCCCATCACCGACCTGTGGTAACCCGAGGGAGCGCCCATCACCGACCTGTGGTAACCCGAGGGAGCGCCCATCACCGACCTGTGGTAACCCGAGGGAGCGCCCATCACCGACCTGTGGTAACCCGAGGGAGCGCCCATCACCGACCCGTGGTAACCCGAGGGAGCGCCCATCACTGACCCGTAGTAACCCGAGGGAGCGGCCATCACCGACCTGTGGTAACCCGAGGGAGCGCCCATCACGGACGAGTCGCGAAACTAGGGCTGACCCTATCGATCGATCAATTATTTTGGCTTTCGAGCACGTCGACTGCATAGCCTTTTAGCACTACCGGGCCAAACAAGAGCAGATGTATCTGGGCCGCACCTCTGGAAACAATCGCAAACACCTGTCTGGGTCACACCTTTGGTAATACCTGCAAATACGCTCTGTCAGATCGTCAGAGGTCACGTGCAGGCACAATATCGGGCATCAGGCTCCGTCGGAAGTTGGAGAAGATGAGAATCGCAACGGAAGCACATGGAAGATGGTTCATGTCAGCGCGACTCACCTAGTACTAGTCGGCCCTCTGCGTCCGTGTTGTTGATCTCTACCGTTCTGAAACATAGCCGCGCGGTGATCAATTTCTTCGCACTGTCGCCAACACGAATAACACCGCCGCCTCGATAACCAGACACGAACAACACCTCTTCAATAACCAGACGCGAACAACACCACCTCTTCAATAATCACACAGGTACAGAACACCGCCGTCTCAATGACCAGACACGAACGACACCGTATCTCAATAACCAGAGACGAACAACACCGTCACCTCAATAACCAGACGCGAACAACACCACCTCCTCAAAAACCACACAAGTACAGAACACCACTTCCTCAATAACCAGACATGTCCAACACCATCGCCTCAATAATCACACAGGTACAGACCACCACCGTCTCAATAACCAGACGCGAACACCACTTCCTCAATAACCACACAGGTACAGAACCGCTTCCTCAATAACCAGAGACGAACAACACCGTCACCTCAATAACCAGACACGAACAGAATACCACCACTTCAATACCCCGATATGAAGGACACCACCACATCAATAGCCCGATCGCAGTTAGCTAACAGCATGGATACGGCTGTATGCGATTCTGTATGGGTAGGCGGCGGTGGAAGGGACATTTTGTGGCGATTACGTCCACAAATTGACGCAACGAGCGGCATCAATGTCAATCTCGTGACGATCACTGCATCGCGGAAACTAACCTCACTTGTAGTAAGGCGATTACTGACCTGCCACAGAATTGAGCGCAACTGATGCAGCATCAATGTCAATCTCGTGCACGATCACTGCGGTACTGACCTGCCACAGTAGAGACTAACGGTCACTGACCTGTGTCACAGTAGAGTGCTCGGTACTACCTCAAGTAAGGTTGTACTGACCTGCCACAGTAGAGTGCTCGGTACTGACCTGCCACAGCAGAGCGCTCGGTACTGACCTGCCACAGTAGAGTGCTCGGTACTGACCTGCCACAGTAGAGTGCTCGGTACTGACCTGCCACAGTAGAGTGCTCGGTACTGACCTGCCACAGTAGAGTGCTCGGTACTGACCTGCCACAGTAGAGCGCTCGGTACTGACCTGCCACAGCAGAGCGCTCGGTACTGACCTGCCACAGTAGAGTGCTCGGTACTGACCTACCGGAGCAGTGCCCGGTATTGGCCTGCCTGAGTGGGGTGTGTGGATGTCGTCGGCCAATGACGAGCTGTGTCAGGGGGTGCCCGGTACTGACCTGCCTGAGTGGGGTGTGTGGATGTCGTCGGGTCGAGCTGTGTCAAGGGGTGCCCGGTACTGACCTGCCAGAGTATAGTGTGTGGATGTCGTCGGGTCGAGCTGTGTCAAGGGGTGCCCGGTACTGACCTGCCAGAGTATAGTGTGTGGATGTCGTCGGGTCGAGTGGCCGTGGACCCCACGGAGTTCTCCGCCAGACAGAAGACGGCGTGCAGGTTCTGGGTGAAGCCGGACCGCACGGCCACCAGGAACGCGCCCAGGATCGCCGCGGCGCCGCCGCAGTCGCGCTTCATGCCCGGCATCGTCGTCTGGCGGCACACGGTGCTGGGTCGGGTCGGGACGGGTCGGGTCGGGTCGGGTCGGGTGTCGGGTCTGGTCTGGTCTGGTCTGGTCTGGTCTGGTTGGTCTGGTCTGGTCTGGTCTGGTCTGGTCTGGTCTGGTCGGGGCTGGAATGGGCTGGACTGGACTGGACTGGATTGGACTGGATTGGACTGGATTGGACTGGACTGGGCTGGACTGGGCTGGACTGGGTGGGCTTGACTGGGCTGGGCTGGGCTGGGCTGGGCTGGGCTGGGCTGGGCTGGGCTGGGCATTGCTGGACTGGACTGGGCTGGGCTGGGCTGGGCTGGGCAAGGCTAGACAGAATTGAGTTGGATAAAGTCGAGTTGGGTCGGGTCAGACCGGGGTCCGAACCGGCTCTACACCATTCATGCGTCGTTCATTTATTGTTTTCATGCAAAATTGTTCACGATTTTGAAAGGAAATTTTCAGGAGTAACGCCAGCTGCAGTGAATATCTTCGTTTCATTAAAGCACGACATTTAGTTAGTTATTAGGGCTTCAGGGCGCATCGACTACATTGGTCATGTAGCGCCCATTAAGGCACGAAAATTGCGACCGTTTGACCACGGCATGCACTGTAGCACCGATAACAACCTGTGAACATTGATGCACGGTTAAAAATCGGCATTAATACAAAGCAAAAAGGAGCTAACCAGCTTGTCATCATATACTTCCAGGACCAGTTTGTACAAAACGCTAAGCACGTCCGCTGCTATTGAGGACAAATGAGCACGCACGAGGATATCGCACGCAGAGTTGGGGGAACACATCACGACATGCAAACAAACATATCAAAGTGGAGAAACTTTCTCGATGATCTCAAGCGAATTAACACGGTTTCTGTCCTTCACATCAGCATAAGATGCAGATAATTATTATACCACAATCTTGCCTCACCAGACCCGATCTAAACCTAGCAACTTTCTAGTATAACATAACGTAATGCACTGCAACCAAACTAAAGTATATGGATGTCCTATAACGGCAAAGCAGGTTCTAGAAAGTGCAACCTACAGTTGTTCACGGTTATTCGGCTGATACTTTGCTGTCATATCATACTCAGCAATGCATCGAAATCATGACGTCTACCTAAAGACACCAGCATTGCGTAATAGATACCTTTAGCATCGTGCTGCCATATTTCGTTAAATGTGATGCACCATGGCCAATTGTTGTATCAGTCAACCGATTTCCGGATCCAAATGATTGCTATACTATGGTGCCGAGACTTTATTGCTTGAGCAATTCGAAGGTGTTGGGACTGCCCGACATAGTGTCATAAATGTGGCTGATTTGTATTATGTTTTTTTGGTAACTGGATTGAATCTCCACTTGACTGTTTGCCATAGCCATAAAAAAACCACCGTTGCCTCTGGTCGGCGAATGTTAGTTATTTGGGCTTTAGGGCGCCCTCTGGGTGGCGAAATAACTCCCCTGAACCAGCCGGCGTTGGTCCTGAACAGGACGGAGGAATTCCGATCCAATGCAGATATTTTTGTTCAGCTTTATGGGAATTACAATGTATTGAATTCCTGGTGTCCAGAGTTCGAACAATCGAAAATTTGTATCCAGTAGGAACTTTCAAACTAAATTCGATTCCATTCCAATCTTCTGAATCCAATTGTTTTCAATTGCATTCGCGACCGTCCAGCGCGCACCACAGCGCACGCTTCACAACACACCAACACCAGCACACACCTCACCACGCACCAGCCATGCACCAGCACACACTAAACGCCCCTCACCACACACTGGCACCAGCGCACACGACACACCCCTCACCACACACTGACACCAGCGCACACGACACACCCCTCACCACACACCAGCCGCAGCGCACACGACACGCCTCACCACATAGCAGCACCAACGCACGCCAGAGCACATGCTTCACCAAACAGCAGCACCGGCACACACGGCACACCAGCCACGCACCAGCCCCAGCGCACACCACACACCAGCCACGCACCAGCCCCAGCGCACACGACACACCAGCCACGCACCAGCCTGCCGGACGGACGGTCTCGCCCTCTGGCGCCACAAGCACGGCCACCGCTCACCTTGGTCTTCATGGACAGGCCACCCGTGTCGTAAACGATGCCTTTGCCGACCCAGGCAATGCTGGACGTGGCGCCCGCCGGCGTGTGGCTGAGTACAGCCAGCGCCGGAGGGTGGACGGCCGCCTTCCCTGGAGACAGAAACAGGCGGTCAGAGGCAACACAACATGACTGACAAGTGGCATGATAGTCCGTCCATTACGTGAGAAGGCAGCACAGCACCACACACCTTAGTTGTACGCAGACTCCTCAGCCGCCAGCACGAAGTATGGCGGCTATGAGCGCGAAGTGACCAGACCTGGTCGATGCGCCCTAAAACTCAACCAACCAACCAG
>JAOTOL010000978.1:42500-194275 GCA_034440575.1 Imbricaverruca yamaguchii
TGGCGTAAGTGCTGCCACCGCGCCAATACCCTGGCTCTGGTTTAACCATTAGTTCAAGCCCGGCTGCCGGAGGTCAGCTCGAGTTCAACTTTTGGTCCAGTCGCTCGCGCATTTGCTCGATTCTGAACACCAATTCAGATTGAAACGCCGAGCGAATAGAGGCGTTTGGCTGGGTTCTCAATACCGGTCTCTGTTGGGATTTTGGTTCAGTTCCGGATATCAGGTGGACTATTCACAGCGATCGGAACAGAGTTGGAAAACACGTACGAGCCCAGGTGCTGACGTGCTGGATGGGGAGCCAGCCGGACCCGGGTGCTGCATGAGCAGCCTGCCAACAGTTGAATGGCGGCTGACAGCCTACAGGTCGATGGCGCACTAAGGCTGGGAAGTTGGTCGTCTGTACAAGTTGAATACGAGGAAACAAAAAACAATTCGAGACCTCGACAGAGGTTACCGTAATGCAGAAAACGAATAGACTCGTCACTCAATTGGGGAAAATAGTCATGACACATTAACCTTGTGGTAAGCATAGGCAATTAATACGTACACCAGGTTAGCACTGTGCACCGGCGGGGGGGAGGAGGAGGTATCCGCCGACCCGTCCAGCTTTTTTGACGATATCTCATAAACGGGCGGGAATGTTGTCATGTAATCTTGTGACTTTGTTTAACAAATAATAAGCGCATCGTATGCAAAACATTGAAATTCGTCGGTAAACAGGGGAACTGCGGAGTGCAAAGTGGACCGACCGTTGGCCGGCCGCCCTGTCGCCGAACGTTCAAGGTCACAGTGGTTTCGTCAGCACGATGGAGCGAAGGCGCGACAGCGCGGTACGGCGGCCGATCTCGACCTCATTTGGCCCCGACGGCATTGACCCAGAGCTATGAAACTCACACTGAAGCGCATTCACTACAGCCGTAATCTATCCCTCGAGTATTGTGCTTCTAGCTTCAGTAGTTCCTGGAGTTTTTTTGGAGTGGGGGGTGGATTCGTCAGCTCCCCTCCGGTGCGCGTTATGTTAGAGGTTCTCCGGCGCGCGAGTTGAGTCGTATTCCATCACCGGCAAACACACCCACCAGAAGACCATGCCTTTGAACATTCGACAGTGCTTAGTACAACAAAATTCACCGGTATTCGAATAAGTTCAAGGTAAATTAGGCAATGCATATTTAGGGGCCGCCAGCCCCTCCGGAATATCGGGATCAAAGAGACGTGCGGGTCACCCGTCATAACTAGCACCGTGAGACAGGGCGATGCCAGTCGTGACCTCACCCCCGGGGGAACTTCGAAACCTGGCAGCGGGCTACACGCTGGTCTTTGTTTCGCTTATCCAGCTTGCTTGGTCCGGTCAGTGCGACCATCAGAGGATGGTCGCACTGACCCCCCCCATGCGCTGTACAAGGTGTCAAAACACCGAAGTACGGCGAGGGTGAAGGAACGTTGATCTAGAACACGCACATGCACCAACAAATCACCGCATTGTACATCCGATCGCACCACACATTTTGCAAGTCACCATCAATATCAAACGCTCCATCGTCAATGTTCGAAACAATGTTTCTCGACATTCTCCGGATACTGATGCTGCATGGCCGAGGAAAAGGGCTGATATGCAACGACAAACAAGCAGTGAATCCGCTGCACATAACTCCAGGCCACAGTATTTGTGCACGTCATCGTGGAGCTGCTTAAAGCGGGCACAGTCACTCGTCGTCGAAAGACCGGATTACTGGTGCATAGACTCGCGCCGACCCAGCAGCCACTCACCACGATTGTCTGGTCGCCGGCGGCGCCTAGCGAGCGCACCAGCCGCGTGATGCTGTGCGCGCGCGACGGCGTGTTGTGGCGCGAACACTTGCCCGGCAGCACGGCCAGTGTGACCCTGTGCAGGTACAGGTGGACGGAGTCGGACGCCGTCGGGAACAGCTCGGTGACGGCCCGCTGCCACACCTGCCGTCACGGTCACGGTCACGGTCACGGTCGGCGTCACGATCACGACTGAGGTCGCGCGAACAGGCCGTAGCAACGCATGTTGACCGCGCGCATGTCCTGCTAAAGTTTGGGACTGTGATCGGAATAGCTGGTCCACCAATTCAGTCGACACAAACACCCTGCAGGCGTGGAGTGCATACTCCTCAATGGGGCAGCTTCGGAACCGAGAGAGCAAGTCACGAATGCTCGAGGAGCAGAATATTGCTACAAAACTGCATCTCAGCACATCCGCTTCTGGTTCATTAAATGACTGCCGGCAGTGTTCATGACACCAAATCTGCATATCCAGCAATGATGGCTGATAAAACACATCAGAGGGCTCTCAGCTCTGTGGTCTAGTCTTCCAGAAGACAACACGAATCAATGGGCTCCTCAGTGCTTGAAGAGAGGGGTGACGCTGTTGAACACCTGGGGAAGTGGGTACCATGATCACCACATACCGGCCGGTTCCTCTACCATACGCGAAAAATCATGTCACCCTCTCAGAAACGACGGCACCAGTCGAGCCAGTTCTGAACCAAACCACACCAGCCACTTACAGCCACGATACAGCTGACGAACACTCCAATACAGCTGCTACAGGGTGGTGGAGCTGTGAAAGTTATGACCTGTAGAGGTTATGAGCAGTGCAGGTTATAAACTTTGGAGGTTACAAGCTGTGGAGGTTATAAGATTTGGAGATTATGAGCCGTGGAGGTTATGATACGCTGTCACCACAGCTACTACACAGCAGTGGCGGACGGTCGGATGGCGGTCTGGCCACGTTAGCGCAGAGAACGGCGCCGCGCTGCCAGCGCGACAGCCGAGGAATCCCAGCCCCGAGGCGCCCCGTACCTGCTCGGTGACGCGCGGCACCAGTTTGACCTTGATGTCGTCCCAGCCGAGGCGCGCCAGGTGGCGCAGCTGACCTATCACGGTCACTGGCTGGACGTCCGGGTCACTGGGGCTGAGGCCCACCACGTACTTGACGCTCGCCATGGCCTGCAATCGCTCGGTCGATCACGGGCACGTCTCGCTCACATAGCGAACACCGGCCAACGGCCACGGATGCGACTTCGTGCTTCACGAAGCCGCCTCCGTTCGCAGTTGATGTGTGTGATTGTGGTTTTAGGGCGCATCGACCATGGTTGGTCATTTAGCGCCCAATCCGTTCGCAGTTGGGTGACAGACAACCTCCACATCAATGGCATACACACACACACACACACACATATATATATATATATATATATATATATATATATATATATATATATATATATATATATATATAATGCGGGCAGGTTTGCTTTACATCTATATTATCAGCCCAGTTCACCATCCGTGGAAGGACAGGCATGTCTTATACAAGCGCGCACCTCCACAGATACTGAGAGGCACCACACACCAAGCCGTGCAGCAGCCAGGATTACACTTCTCCCCACCTTACGCTAACAGCCACATGGTGCGCTGTCGGGCACATGAAGCGTTCGCCAGTGCTGGGAATCATGCACTGACTTCAATACAACCAACACATCCGATGACAGACCAGAGCGATTTACATAGTCATTGGGGCTTCAGGACGCATCGACAACATTGACCATGCAGCACCCACAAACCAGGGCGAATATTATTGGCTCTCATAATCCAAATTTTCATACCTGTCCGCTGGCGCCCTGGTGCCGATTCATAAACCTGGTGCCGATTCGAGCCCGTGAGGCGGCAGCAGAAGACCGCGTACCTCGGACAGGCCTGGGCGATTGCTCCACACATGACAAAGCGTTGGCCTCCAGCATAACTATGTCATCACTGCCCATCTCACCGACATGAGCTGAGTCAACCGTATCAATTGCAGCGTCAGACTCAACTGGAGATCCCACAGTCGGCGCAACACGAGCGAGTTCCCGGCTTCGCCGGCATCCGCCTTCCTCCCGGTGCAGCTACACTGGAAAGCGCATCTCTCACATTGTGACGGGTGTGCTGCGAGCTATTGATTGATTATTTGGGCTTAAGGGCGCGCCGACTACAAGGTCATTTAGCGCCCATTGCTGCGAGCTACAGAGCGCGTACGCACACCCCTACACCACGACCGCCAGACGGTACGGCCCGGCCACTGGGTCCCTCCGACGTTGCGTTGCGGCTCCTCCGTCGCGCCACAACGCACGGCTCGAGTCGTCACGACGTGCGGCCGCCGACGAGCGGTTTCTCTCGAAGCCGTAAGCCTAACGCGATAGGTCCGATGAGATAGCATTTCAGCGATCCGGTTCCGCCCAGCCCAAGTGCGCCAAGTTTGTGGAAAAACCCTTGTGCTCTACGAGGCGGAACACCCACACGAAGTCTCCAGCAATGCAGTCCGCCTGTCGTGTGGTCGCGTGACGTCTAGTCTCTCTGAGCTCTGCTGCATGCTGTGTGGCTTTGGCAACACTGAAATTGACTGTGTCCATCTCTGATCCCTTAGTGTTACCAGTGCTGTCCGCAAATACAATACCGGACAACATATATAAGAAAGTCTCAATTGCACTGATTGTGGTGTCAGAAGTGGAATGCTTCACTGGACACCCGCGTATATCAGCAAATCCGTTATCACGGCTGTCGAAAAAAAAACACTTGCTGTAGGCTCCAATTCGTGCAGCTGCCACATGGACTCAACAACGGGGCTGAATTTGTATTTTATAATCTTGGACATCGATAGGATTTGTTTTGTCTTTGTGTGTGTGTGTGTGTGTGTGTGTGTGTGTGTGTGTGTGTGTGTGTGTGTGTGTGTGTGTGTGTGTGTGTGTGTGTGTGTGTGCGTGCGAGGGGAGGGGCAATAGCATATTGAGGGGATATTTTACTTTAGACTTGCTCTTTCCATCGGATCTAGAGTACTTCATCATCAAGCAGTTAATTGTCGAATAGTAGCATTGAATCTCCAAATGATACACCATCGCCAGATAATTGTCAGGCAGATAATGTTTGGTTCTACAAATCCAGGAATGGACAATTATTTCAGTCTTGCATTTCGGCCGCCCGCCACATGTCGGCCTACGCAACAACCAGCGCACGGACACGAGGCACGCAGCACACGGCCACCGCGCGTAACAGGGGCCCCAGTTCCCGCAGGTCGCTGCAAATGATCGGACCCAATCTCGTCCTCAACCAGCGCAAGGGTGACCGGCGCAGCCCAGCAGACCACTGCGGTGCAGACTCAAAGCACCGAGCACCCTCCACAGCGCCGCAAGCTACCGTTACAGCTTCGGAAGCCCGCCGCACATCAGGCTCAACGTTCACACCAGTCTCAAATACGGTATGTGTCGCTAGCACTACGTGATCGGATCGGTTGGTTGGTCATCGTTTTTACGACACGTCGACCCTTGAGTCAGGCAACGTCGCCAATCTGTCACGCCGATTGGCTGCGGGCGAAGAGTAGCAACATGTGAGATTCGAACCCACAACCTTTCGATTGTGAGGCGAGCAACTTACCCCTAGACCACTCGTCCTCCCACGTGATCGGGTCGTTGCTCATCACCCCTACTACATGTCCGAGCGGGAACATCCTGACTGGCAAATCCTGCCATAGGTGCAGCCGACGGAATCCACACTGCATCCGGAATCACACAGGCACACTGTCAGGGTCTGCCCGCTGCGCCAACCACTCCCTCAACAGGGTGCTCCTGGTGCACTCTCCCGTGAGCATCAAGTGCGTCCCACGCATCGCACAAGCGCCCAACGAGCCGGCCCATCGAGAGGTCGCGACCTAAACTTCGGCACAGGGCCCCAGAGAAGGTCAGGAGCCGCCGATCCCGACCGCACGCCGGGGCCGACGGCGCCGCGAGAGATGCAGCTGACCGGGCGTCGACGAGGGACATCGGGGTGGGGGTGGGGGTGCACCAGGGGCCGCTTATACACGGGTCGCCGCCGCAGGCGCGCACCCATCGACGGCGCCGACGGGCCGTTCAAGAGGCGGACGCCGCTGCGGTCGAACCGCACACGGTGCTCGTCACGTATCTGGGCTTCACGGCGCTTCGACCAGGGCGGATCGTTCGCGCCCACCACTACGCCGCGCTCCGTGTCCACCAAGCGACAGGGTTAGAAGCGGATGTAGCACAGTTGGTTGGCTATTCGAGTTTGCGGCGCGTCGAGGGAGGAACCGGCCACTGGCCACAACGGTTCTTCCACAAGTTCATTCATGAAGAACATGCAGCGGTACGATAACCACTCGCCACCACGCCTCCGTTCAGAACTAGAATCGACGTGGCCAGGTGCCTCGCGCCAACAGCATCTAGCTGAAATTTGCACACATCCACGTGCGACGTGCCTCGATTGCCGGCGCTCATATCAGATTACCACATTTTTCTTGCTCGATTCTTATTTCGGCTTCCTGGGTGCTTCCGTGCGCAATGCCACTCCAGTGTGTTTCTCCCCACAAATGTCACTAGGTGTCTGTGTTGCACTTGTCTGCTAGGGTGGGAAATGGTGTGAACCAAAACGGGGCCGCGGTAGCTCAGTCGGCAGAGCGTCGGGCACTTTGCTTCTGCATTATGCTATATCTTTCCATGCATACGTGCAACAGCACCAACATGGTCAAGCAATGTCCTAAAATTACTTCACCATTAACTGTGTGGATGAAGAAAGAAGTTGCTTGGGAATAGTGAAAGATTGGGAGAACATAAAGGATCACCACTTAAGGATAAAAAAATCGGAATACCTTTCACATCAGTCACATGCATTTTACATTTTTTAGCAGTCATGTGCACAATGACTGCCCACACATGTAGAAAAATGGTTAAAAAGAGTAAGACAAGGATGAAATAGCACAATTCCATTAACTGTGAAATTCAGGCCACATGGTCAATTATTTTACACTGTGGTCAAGGTATGTCGCACCACCACAGACACCACTGAACAACCAAATACTGAACGAGCAATGTGCACGTGACATTTTCAACACTTCCTTGGTGTTGTCACCTGGTATACTGAATATCTGACATGAAAAGCATCATAAGCAAGACCACATGTCATGGTCATGCTGTTAATGGTGCATGCAAAATTAAAAAGGTTGTAGCATGCATGCAAAGCACATCTTCAGGGATCATGAATTCCAACTGAGCTGACAGTGTCAGCAATGTACAGCTAGTTTGTGACTTCAATCTCATATTATCAGTCTAGTTAATCACCTGTGGAAGGATATACATCCATTAGTGCCTGCCTTCCTATAACACTGGAAGTTATTACATATAAAGCCATACAATAACTGGAATCAGGATGCATACACATAAACACACACACACACATATATATATATATATATATATATATAACTGGCAATGGTAGCAAACCAGACAAACACCTCTTGGAAGCACATTGTAGTATGTCATCCAGTGCCTATGCAATAAACATGGACATAAGGGACCTGACATGATCCAACCCAGATGTTCTGGTTCTAAATGTTGATAAATATTTTTTTCCTGCCCCTGTTCCCAGTGTTCTAAGTCATAATTTTGGCACATATATATTAGAAGTCTGTAGTCCAATGATTGGTCCAAAATATGCTCTGATGTTTTCTGGTGTGATTTGAATGCATTTAATATTCATTCCTTGAAGAATTTAAAGACAAGCAGCAAAGCATGAAATATTCACATCTAAAGAAGGAGACATTTCACCAAGAAGGCAAAAAACATCAAATTCATTTTTTTAAAGTATTTGAAAATGCTGCAAATGCATACTTTTGACAATGCAGATACATACTGTTATCTCCCTCTCCCATAAATATGGGAAAGGTTCGTGGAAAAGGGAGGTTTGTGGTTGAATAATGAATAAAAATAATCATACCATCTGCTTAAATAAAGGGCTGTGCCTGAACATCTTATGACCTTACAGTGAACAGCTGTCTGCAACATAAACTGGGGGCGATGGAAGGACAATTGCATTATAAAAAGAACTATGACATGACATTATGGCAACTGTGCCATTTTGACAAGTGCACAGTCATCAGTGTTAAATTATTCACAAAATAGGGTGGAATTTACCACTTTCTGAACACTCAATCGACATCCTGCTCCAAGACGTATCGACATCCTGCTTCTTGATGCGTGCTTATGAATTGTCTACTTTCTAATATTACCTTGTTTGTTAAGTAGCATGATCATGCTTTTGATAAGGGGTGGCGGTACATGAATATTCAGCAATGCAATTTCCGGTAAATGGATTATTCATAATGCGAACATCACCAGGGTATATATTATTTTTTATCTCCCTATCCCAAATATAGCTCTTTCTAACATATTTGAATATCAAAACAAATGATGAGGGTACAAACATTGGCTCAAATTTAAGTTTTAAAAACATCAAAGGCAATTGGAATTATACTAATTTCATGACAAATTTTGACATCCTACTGTGCTCGTTTCGACATCTCACACCTAACGAAAAGCCAATATTTTCACACTGACAGTCATTGATGAAACAAGACATGTTGCTAATGCTCATCAGGAGTTCAATATTGGCTGAAGATAATTTGTTGTCAGTCTTATAATAATGGGTTCATTGACTGAGTGGAAAACAATATTTTTGTAAACTAGCATGAACACAAAAGCAGAAGATAGGAAAGCTAAATAGATAATTCAAGTGCATCCTACATTCAATGCTCAGTTGATTTTCTGATGAAGGCCTCCAAAATATAGTGGATGTGCCAAAAAATGCAAATCCGCCACCACAGTTTCCAAAGAAATAATTGTTTTACATTGTCCATGCATTTTAGCTCAACCTTGCAACTTGGAAGGAAGTTTGATGATTTATTTTTTAAAGAAATAAAATTAGACATCTCTAAAATAGGTTGATTTGGGTTATGTTTTGTTATTTTTATAAGTTTTGTGGAACTAATTGATTAGGCAGTATTCCAATAAAATGCTTGGACTTTTTTCTTAAAGGGAGATTAGTTGGAGGTCAGGCTATATTGCATTTATGGCTGACACAATATTACTCTTTATGCCATATTACATAACATGCAGCATATTTTTTGTGTTATTTTTCTAACAAACTGAAGAGCAAGCATTTGCAGAGGAAATGAGTCACCACATCACCATGCTCATTCTTAAAGATGTCAAATTAGAAAAAGCAATCTGAAAAATTCAAACAATTTTTTTAAAGCACAAACTTACCACCAGTCAGAGTTAGCCAGACTACTTTGTATTAGTTATAAAGGTGGTTTTGGTGACCATCTAGGGGCTTAGAGACACTTAATTCTTAATGGTTGTGTAGCATTAGGCTAGGTTAGGTTAGACTACCTATGTTATTGCCAAGAGTTTGCCTCCAACTTAAAAGTAGATATTCATTCCCCACAGGGATGAATGTCACCACTATTGTAATGTTGAGAAATGTTTCTAGTCTATTCTTTTATCAAAATGCCATACTAGGTATATCTGAAGTAACAAAAATGCATTCCTTTCTTCATGAAATGACTGCTATATGTAGGTAGGTATTTCAACTTGAATTGCTGTAATTCAAACTGAAGTCACAAAGTGCAAATTGGAGAAACAAATTAATTGATTGCTTTTGATGATGCTTACCTAACATCTTCCACCACCAGTTATATCAGATGTTGCATATGAGTGAGATATTCACTTTTTAAAACATGCCACTTCACACTGAAATTGCAATAATGAAGGCTTCTTCAGTTGTATCATGATATTAGGCAACCCAAATCAGTTAGCTTGGCTCTGCAATACTATTGTGATTTAAGTTAGTTAGTAGTAAGAGCTAGCAACAATGCATGTGTTACACATATTTTCCTCCATAAAGCAAACAAATGTGTCAGATTTAGCTAGGTTAATTTTGTTTAGGCTAGGCTAGGCAATTTTAGTAAGCATGTTAGCCACATTCATTGACATTGTAGTGCAAGATAAATTTCAAACTCATAAAACACTTTAAAGCCCAAATTTACCAGCCAGGCAAGGTAGGTTGGGTTAGGTTTTTTTTTCTCATAATTTTACATCATTCTCCACTATGCTGATATGGGCACTGGATAGGTATTTATACAGAAGCCCATAAGCACTAATTAGATAAGAATGCATGGACTGGACTTGCTGAAGGTTGCAGCATTTATTTGGGACACCACATGAAAGTAAGATATTTACTATTTCAAATAACACCACATTTCTAGTATATATGACACAGTGGATGATGTAGACTTCTTTGATGACATGCTGTTACATGATCCAACATTCACAGGTTTTAAGCAATCTAACATCAACATCAGTGGGCTTTAGGCAGTCCAATGCCAGGTTTCAGTCAATCCAACACCAACACCCCTATGTAGGGAATCAACATTAGTAGGTTATAGGTGATCCAATATCAGTAGGCTCTGCCAGAAACATTTTCTTACCGAGCCTACGTCCTCCAACGACGGAAACAGAACCCGGTTTAAATATGAGATTGATCAAGGCCCTTTGATTGATATTCGCACAGCGGGGAAACGAGAATTTGCGATACGGTCAGAACGTCCAAGGATGATAATGTCAAACTACAAATGTCCAGCGGTGAAAAGTACTGCGGTGCGGCGTAAAGTTCAAGGCTCAGAATGTCAATTGCGACAGATTTACGGAATCTCTATAGCAGGGGTGGCGACTTCCAAAATTGTTTGGGGGGCATAATGGATGGAGGCAATGGGTGGATTCAAATGTATTGTATTTCACACTCCACAGGGTCCCAAGTTAAAGTTGAAAATATTTGGGGGAAGCTAACATTGAGGGGCACTTCCCACCAAAGGTATGTAAAACAACACCCATGCGTCATAGGGTTCCATGTTCGGCACGAAGCTGCTGTACACTTTGGCATTCGGCCGCTTTGGACCAAGATAAGCTTGGACATTCTGTCGCGCTCCAGCGTTCTTGGCTGCTGGACATTGTGGCGTACACATCGACTGAATGTCCAAACATCATAATGTCGAAACGTTAGAACAGCAAACACTTGCTTCCTGTGCCACATGAGTCAGCAAAGTATTTTAAGCTTAATCGACAAAGGCGTCTGACCAGAGGTGTCACATTTTATATACTATGGGAAGCCACTGGCTATCACAAACATTAATTTGGTATTTCAATCAGGCTGAAGCTTAACCCTTGGTCCTGTGGACGTGGACTAAACAGAAATTGAATATGTTTTCACTTAGATATAGAAGGCTGAGAGGAGATCTCATCGAGGTCTTTAAATTTGTCAATGGTCTGGAGAGGGGATACCTTGGGGAAATGTTTGAATTTAACAGAAATGATGCAATTAGAGGTCATAAATTCAAAATTAAAATTAACCACAGCAGAACAAGGTTAAGGCAAACTTTCTTCACCAACAGGGTAGTGGAACACTGGAACCAGCTGCCAGAAAACATCGTCAGTAGCAGAACATTGAACATCTTTAAAAACAGCATAGACAATCATTATAAGAATAGAGGGCTTGCTTTTCAGTATTACAGGGAGGGCTGATTGGCAGATTTGGTGGGCAACAGGTTCAGTGTACAGAGTGCAACCAAGAAGGGCCCTTGAGGCTCAGAGTTGCACTGATCTTTTATGTCTTTATGTCTTTATGTCTTTACAAACGGTTGGCATCCCCACCATCATTTAAAATAGGCCCCGGCAGTGCAACGTTCGCGACTGGGCGGTCTGGTAGGAGCCGGCGTGTCCGCTGCCGGGCACAGTCGGAACCGTCCAGTCAGGAATCGGGAACCAGCAACCCGGTCGATGCCCAGCCCGGTCCGACTCGGAAGGCCCGGCAGCACAGCCGGTGCCCAGTGCCCAGCCAGTGCCGCGTCAGCCTCCCAAGGTCATGGGAGGGGTAAATCGTAGCCCTTCAGCATTTCCTCAAAACTGTGATTCATGCTTGAGCACAAAGATTAAGTTATTCTTTGTTGCAGCATTTCAAGTCCGCAGAGTGGTGAATAAACGTGCAACGCGATTACTACAACCGCCTTTCTTGAAGATCATAAACCCAAGTTAGATGGAAAGGGAGCGTGATACTAGGATATTGCTTTTTGTGCGAATGTCGACCTCTGTTTACGCCATCTTGGATATTGCTGCATCTGCTCATCGTCAAACTGCCGTCCTTCCACTCGCCGCTGTCTGTGTTCAGCCAATTAACGTCGGGCTGCCGCATGTGCGTAGCCATTTTCATCGGCAATTGCTGGTCCTTTAGCAGCTTGAACTCTGCAGTCGGCACTTTGACGTCACGTGGACATCGCCAGCTCCCTGAGAACTTGCACCGATAGCGTGCGATTTCGACCAGTGTTGTGAAGACCTCCACTTACCTCGCCGGCGTTTTTTCTCGCTTTCGTACACTCTTTCTCATCTTATTACTTCTTTGTTGTGTGTGATAGCAACTTCACACTTTCTTGACCACAGTGCTCGGTACCACAATCAAGATCTCTCACTTCGCGACACATCCTATCGCTTCCTCACTCACCGGTCTGAGCGCGAGGGGGAACATATCCTTACTAAGGGACTCGAGAGAGCTTCTATTTGACAGGGACAGCGCCGTTGACCAGTAATCTGATGTCACATTCCCATTTGTTGGCAGGCTATTCGTGTGCAGACGATGTAACACTTCGACGATATGGCACCAGGGACGTAATGTGCGGGAGGATGTCAATGTTGTTCAAAGTAAGCGGGGGGGGAGTGTTTTGTTAGGCGTGCCGGACCATAAAGGTCATTTGCGCCGCCTTTCAAAGTAAACAAAACACCCAGTATTTTCCACGTAATACAGACCACTTCTCGCGTCTGCTGTCCAACACAAAGGGCACCAGCAGACCCCTGAGCGGGTACGCCGCGCCGGCTCAGCCGGTCTCCAACCTCCGGACGCGGTCTGGCGCCGCGAGCGCCAGCTGTTGCATCTCGCAGCGCAAGGACCAGTTCCGGGTTCCACTAGCCATTGTTAATGACCAGGGATATATCATAGAGTAGGTTCCCAAGCCGACAGACCTTGGAGGCAGGGAATGGCGTTCTAAGGCATATCTCGTACAGCAATCTTGCATTCGAGCGAGGCATTGCCTATAGCACTCACATTAGCTACTTCATTCCCAAATGAACGGCTATGCGCTAACCAAACAGGAAGGGATCATACACCAATCGATTGGACTCACAATGAAGATTCCAAATATGTTTTTGCTTTCATTTTCGGCCTAAAATAACGAATTTAAGATTTCGCCGCCAGGTGGCAGCACCGTGCTCAATGCATTACCGATGGGAGAATATTCTAAGGGTTGTCGCAGGTTGAGCTTTACCTTAGAGCAAATATGCTGGTACATACATGCAGCAACTCCTCGAAGGAAGTTTGGGTAGGCTTTTTAGGCCCCAACACTTTGTGGATAGAGCATGCATACGTTCTCTTGCTCCTTTCCATGCACTTTTCCTCCTTCGTTCTTTCTACAACCCGTTTCTGTCGGGTCCCGACTCGAAGTGGCGTAATACGCTTCGGTTCAACCGGCAGAACTCCACGGGCATGACTTCGCTCTTCTCAGGCTCAGCCCCTCGATCCACCACGCTGTAGCGGAAAACAGCGCGTACGTTTGGAATCCCTTGCGCCACAGCGTTCACCACATCTTCTACACAGACGTCACACTAACCGACGTTCTGATCAACATCCGATGCCAGATGCTTGTCAGTAGCCATCCGGAGGTGTGCTCTTTCTCGGGCAAGTGCCGACTCCTAAAAATATCGTCTTGACCTTTGCCAACAGCGCCAGTTGACGTTCAGATTTACTGCAAAACTTCAGTTATCTCCTGGGTAGCTTCCAGACGCCGCTCCATCTTCTTCTGTGTCGTCTTCATCCACTCCACCGTAACAGTGTCGGCCGTCTGCAGCGTAGGAACAGCTTCAACCGGATCCGATCCCGATACAACATCACCTGGACCAGGTTCGGCATCTGCCTCGACCCTGTCGCCACAGCCGTGGCCACGACCCCAGTGTCCACGGTCTCGGTGTCCACTGCATCCAAGTCAGTGGCACATGGCGCTTTCGCGAAGTGCGGTGGATGGTGGCACCGCCGATGAAAGCTTCTGTGGAAGGGGAAAATAGTTTCAGGAGCACACGAGATTCATCGAAAAACAATTACGAAGTACATCCAAAAATGAGGTCAGAAGTACATCGAAGCAAAGTGACACATTCTACATTACAGCAACATGACTGCTATAGAAAATAGCATTGCATTGATGCGCTGGACCAAAACGGGTCAACCAAGTCCTACGATAATCGCACGACAGCCGGATACCCAGCCCGGCACAAGGGTGTGGCACCGAGAGCACCGAGGCAGCTCGGCGCGGCAAATCCGTGCCGGAGGGAGGGGGGGGGGCGACGCCGTGACACCGTCGCTGCGCGTGTGACTCACGACCCTGCATCCATTACACAGGTGTTGTCGCGCGGACCCACATCGCGCGCGCTGTCGGTGCCGACGCGGCCCGGTCGATACCGCGCGCGTCACGCGCGTCACACCGGGAGCAGTTCGCGCCGCGGAGCCATCGCCAGTGCGGTGGGTGTCGGCCAAGTGTCGCTCGAGTGTCGCTCCTGCAGTTGTGCGAGCTCGTGCAGGGGTAGCGGCGCCAGTGGGCGGCGTTCAGGTAGGTTAGGTTAGGTTCTGTTGACCCCACCCGATCCGACCCGACCCGACCCGAACCGACCCGACCAGACCCGACCCGACCCGACTCGACCCGACCCGACCTGACCCGACCCGACCCGACCCGACCCGAGCCGATCAGACCCGACCCGACCCGACCCGACCCGACCCGACACGACCCGATCCGACCCGAGCCGACCCGACCCAACCCGACTAAACTCGACCCAACCTTACCCAACCCGACCGAGCCCAACCCAACCCAACCCGACCAGACCCAACCCGACCCGACCCGAACCGACCCGACCCGACCCCACCCAACCCGACCCAACCCGACCTGATCCGACCCGGCCCGATCGTCACGCCTTGAAACATCATTGACTCTTGCCACAGCTTTTAAAGCCCATCTTCACGTGTAATTAGACCCACACCGAACATCTTTGTCCTCGCAGGTTTTCATCCCAACGCATTCGGTGACGTACTGGCAGTTGTTGTCTCAAAGGAAGGTTTCGTGGCCAGTTGCACAAGGTTTCATGTCGCTATGATACGTGCACACACGAGAGCCAGCCCGTGACAGCGTCCGCAGCCGCCTCGGCCGGGCACACCGGCACGTGACGCATTCGAGCGTTAATGGGGTCACGGGCGGGAGTTGGACAATTTCGTGTCGTTGTTCAACGGCCTCCGACTGATCGACGCTTTAAATTCCGATCTACTAGCAGCTTTTACCACAACATCGCATTCGAATCGCCGACATGCATTTTTCTGCCTGATTCGGGTGGCGCCGTTCGGGTGGACGCCGACAGAGCCGGCTGCCGGCGGCGCCTTGTGTCATGCCACGTGACCTGCGTGCCCCGCGGGTGGGCGATTATCCGTCTCAGTGTCTGCCACATGGTGCCACGCGGAATGCCGTGTGGTGCATGGACTAGGAGAAACACTCTGGGATGGAAGGGAAAGAACGGCGACGTGCCGTGTTACCGGTTTAGACAATTCAGCATAGTGTGCTCATGTGTGAGAGACGTACCCAAAATTCGGTTGAGGAGCCCAGTTTGCAAAGGAGGGCAATTTCGACAATATGGCCAGCTTCCTGTCCTCTCTCGCCCAGTGTTCTTAACGGCGCCTCCTGCAGGTATCGGGATAGGAGCATATCGCGCATTGACATCGCTTTCTAGCACGACTTCCGAGCCTTAGTTTATGTAGCTAGTTTAGCTAGTTTAAGCAACATAGTTTATGTAACACTGTTTTGGCCGCCTCATCTGCATGATTGCGCGGCCCGTGATGCTGCACTCCGCAAGCCAGACCGACTTATCGCCCCGCGACTGTGATGCGATCCGTGCCGGTCCTCGCGGCCCGCCGAGCCCGGCTGGCCGCGCCACAGCTGACATAGCACTCCTGAGACACTGTCGGGCCGCTGGGCGCTGTCTGAGCTGCAGCTGACATAGCACTCTCGAGACACTGTCGGGCCGCTGGACGCGGTCTGAGCTGCAGCTGACATAGCACTCCTGAGACACTGTCGGGCCGCTGGGCGCTGTCTGAGCTACAGCTGACATAGCACTCTTGAGACACTGTCAGGCCGCTGGGCGCGGTCTGAGCTACAGCTGACATAGCACTCCTGAGACACTGTCGGGCCGCTGGGCGCGGTCTGAGCTACAGCTGATGTAGCACTCTTGAGACACTGTCGGGCCGCTGGGCGCGGTCTGAGCTACAGCTGACATAGCACTCTTGAGGCACTATCGGGCCGCTGGGCGCGGTCTGAGCTACAGCTGACATAGCACTCTTGAGGAACCGTCGGGCCGCTGGGCGCGGTCTGGGCTACAGCTGACATAGCACTCTCGAGACACTGTCGGGCCGTTGGGCGCGGTCTGAGCTACAGCTGACATAGCACTCTTGAGACACTGTCGAGCCGCTGGGCGCTGTCTGAGCTGCAGCTGACATAGCACTCTTGAGACACTGTCGAGCCGCTGGGCGCTGTCTGAGCTGCAGCTGACATAGCACTCTTGAGACACTGTCAGGCCGCTGGGCGCGGTCTGGGCTACTGCTGACATAGCACTCTCGAGACACTGTCGGGCCGTTGGGCGCGGTCTGAGCTACAGCTGACATAGCACTCTTGAGACACTGTCGAGCCGCTGGGCGCTGTCTGAGCTGCAGCTGACATAGCACTCTTGAGACACTGTCGGACCGCTGGTGGAGACCTGCTGCCGAGCAGCAGCTGATCGGCTGCCACGTCCCCGGATAACTACCCCCGACGTGGCAGAAGGACTGATGTGGAATCTGAACAACTTACTGCACTTTTCGATTTATGTCTCTTCAGGGTGGAGCTATAGCAGCCAGAATGGCCAGTGCTTCAGCGATGTAGATGAAAGTGTGATGTTATCTGTAAGTGGTATAACATGTTTATGGGTAAGTATAACATATAACATGTCTACTGCGTCAGATATTCATGTAGAAACCCTTGCTTACCTCGCAATTATTCACGAGTTTATAGTCAGACATTTTTTATGTGGCAATCCTGTTTTATTTTTATTTTGTACGTTGTCAATCAGCATTACTTTGCATCTGTGTAAGGTTGCGTGGTGACTAATCACAGTAAAACATCCGGCAGGACCGTCCGTGTTCTGCTGTCGGGATGGTGAGCGGCACAGTTGGCGGGCCACAGCTGCTCCAGTTGGTGTCGTGACAGCATCAGCGACAGACCCGACCGCTGTCGAGTGGTGAGCGTCCCTTCACAGTCGGGCGCGACGGGGGCGCCGAAGAGGAAGTGTGTGCGCCTGACAAGAAGTGTGTACGCCTGACAAGAAGTGTGTACGCCTGACGAGAAGTGTGTGCGCCTGACCGTCAGCGGCTCTGCGGGAAGTCGCCACCTCGAGTCGAGCCCGCGCGGGAGGCCCGATAGGCATAGCTGGTCCGTGCAAAAGAAGCATCTACTGCGGAGCAGTGAAAAGTGAGATCTTCCGATCCGGGGACATCGGACGGCAATCGGATGTACAGCTTCGTCACCAGCGATGCCATTCACACGAGTGTCCAAACTCCAAGGCGGTGATCACACATGGTGGCCATCCGGAAGTAAGCGGTGCGCGGACATGTGACCACTTGTGCGCCGAGTTGCCACTTCCCCAGCGCCGGACTGGACCTCGCTGGACTGCAGGCGATCGACGCTGATCTCGCCGCGCGCGTCGGCGGCCTCGACTGAAGCGGCAGGCCGCCCGGCTGTCGGCCCAACGGCGGGCACGCCTGCGTTGCCGAGTCTGCGGAGACACTGTGCGTGTGCGTGAGTGAGTGTGTGCGAACATCGGACGGTCGTCGCGCGCCGACGCAGCAGCGCCACATGTCTGCCGACGCCGACTCGCGCAACCAGCTGCAGCAGCTGTTCCTGGCGTGCGACAGCCGCGGCACCGGCTACATCAGCCGGCACGAGATGCGCGAGCTGTGCCGCAGCTTCGACATCTCGGCCGACGACTCGGACCTCATCTTCGCCGACCTGGACGGCGACGGCGACGGCCACATCAGCTTCGCCGACTTCTGCAGCGGCTTCCGCGACTGCGTCAACTCCGACTTCGCCGCCGTCAGCTGCAAGGCGGACGAAGAGCCACGGCCGCCGGCCGACGGCGGGCCGGCCGAGACCGACGCCGACCGGGTTGAGACCAGGTCGGACCGGGCCGAGACCAGGTCGGACCGGGCCGAGACCAGGTCGGATCGGGTCGAGACCAGGTCGGACCGGTCCGAGACCAGGTCGGACCGGACTGACAAGTCGGACAGGCGCGAGAAGAAAGCCAGGAAGAAGGCGGGCCTGCGCAGGCGCGACAGCATGCATCACGCGTTCAAGCAGTTCTCGAAGACGCTCGGCGAGGAGAACGTGCTGCACTTCATCGGAAACAGGTGGGTGGCGCTCAATGGTGCCCGACCAGGGTGTAATAGGTGGGTGCTGCTGACTGGTGGCCGGCCAGGGTGTAACAGGTGGGTGCTGCTGACTGGTGCCGAACCGGTGTGCAACGGATTGTTGCTGCTCACTCGTGCAGAGCTGGTGTGCAATAGGTGGCTTCTCGTCTATTGGTTTAATTATTCATAATCACCAACACCAAACCATCATCCTCCTCTACTAAGTGAAGTCACGATGTGCTGGCAACACTGCTAAACACGTGAGAACAAACAAGTGCACATTGTAGAAGTGAAAGTAGCGTACACTAAATAATACATTGTGGTCTAAGATAATTACCACTTATGAATACTACCCTTATGTGTGGTAAGAGGGTCAAACAAAAATTCAGCACACACGTATGCTGAAAGACCATAAGCAATAACTAGCTTATTGCTATGATACGATACATGACCATTGCAACCCCGCGACCTCTTCATGACTGCCAATGTGTACTTTCGCGGCAGCCTTGAATGAGACTGATTCAGTGTGGAAAATGTCTGGCATATGAAACTTCCAAAGAAAATCACCTACTAGGCGCCTGAGAAATGTGCAAAACAGACCCGATTGCACCTGGTTAACCCAAGCTCTTGGAACGAATATAGCTTTTTATGTGGTACAAATAGACTGGAAGCCACCTGTTGCACATCAGCTCTGTGATGGCTTTTTGTGTGTCTTGTGTGCTGCACTCCATCAACTCGCACAGTGTGGGTGGGGGTGATTGGGGGTGGGTGGGTGGGGGGGGGAGGTGGCAGCGGCGACCGTTCAAATGACTCTAATGCATTATAAAATAGAAAGTGCATCGGCGAAGTACGATGCGAAGCGAAAGGTGAAGAAGTCTGGGCACTAAGTGAATTCTGCATATTCGGTAGTAGTTTTTAACCATTCCGGATTGTTTTGAACCTGGATAGACTAAGTTCATGAAAAACTTGAAAACGGAAAATAGTATTTCTAAAATGGATCATCTTTTCAAGATGGCAACACAGAAGTGGTCCAAATCCGTGGAAGGTTGGTATTTGGGGACTACCCTAGGTTGATCAACCCAGGGCTGAGACCCCGAACTGATCTTGCGATCCCTGACCCCTGCTTCGTATCATACACCTTAGGAAAGCCACCCCCTGACAGCACTACTGCCACACTGCTCGGATCAGTATTTCTGTGGGAGTACGGTGGCGATCCTTTTGCTTGCACAGTTGCCCAGTTGAAAACTCGACTTCGAACACAGTAGACGAAGGTTAGATACACGCAGCATGGTCTGTTTTATAACGCCGGTGTGCACGATGGTCTTCTGTGTACGTTGCGTTGCGTACGTTGTGGTGTGTACGTTGTGGTGGGTGCGTTGTGTTGCATACGTTGTGTTGTGTACGCTGTGTTGTGTACGTTGTGTTGTGTACGTTGTGTTGTGTACGTTGTGTTGTGAACGTTGTGGTATGTACGTTGTGTTGTGTACGTTGTGTTGTGCACGCTGTGTTGTGTACGTTGTGTTGTGTACGTTGTGTTGTGTACGTTGTGTTGCGTACGTTGTGTTGTGTACACTGGCTTCTGTGTACACTCGTGTACGCGTGGCCGACTGCCGGGCGGTCGTGTCTCCTGTCGCTGTTCTGCCGTGTGTCCAGCAGCCAGGAGAAGATCCACCAGCTGTACCAGGAGCTGGTCAGCTCGGACACCGACCCGCAGCTGCGGCTGCGCGTGGAGGGCGTGCTCGGCTCCCTGCTCACCGAGGTCAAGCACCTGCAGGAGGAGAACAAACACATGGAGAAGCTCTGCATACGGTGAGCGGTCGGTCGGCGGTGGCCGAGTCACGGCCACCTTTGTCGCGCGCAGAGCAAACGGAATATATTTGTCAGCGACAGATCCGGCTTGTGTCGAGGTGTGATGGTTGTTCCAGATTGCTCATGCGAACCCTTATCTGATATGCAAACGGAGTGTATGTGTGTGTGTGTGGGGGGGGGGTGAGCACAGGGATGTTTTCGTACCGGCAGCAGTGAAGTCGCTCGGTCCTTACCACCGCTCATGTTCACTCACTGGGATTATGGCAGGCTTAACAAGCAATTGTCCTCCACGTCGAAGATGCTCAAGGCCACATCAGAGTTGCAGAGTTGGCTTCTGGTCATACAATGAATTAACCGATGGGGCAGAGCTGTTTTATCGTGTTGCTGGCCACAGTTACCATTTTCTTGCACTATAGTAGGTGTACGCATAACTTGCGGCAAGGTGAGATGGCACGCTGCCCTAGTGAACATGAATGTTTGCCGCTTCACCAGCGAGAAGGAGGCGCACGAGGCACGTCTGCGCACGATGGAGGACGAGCTGGAGGCGCAGGTGGCCAAGGTCGACATGCAAGCACGGCGGGAAGCTGAGGAGAAAAAGGAGATGGAGATCAAGCAGGTCGAAATGAAGATGAAGGAGGAAATTTCCGAACTGCAGATGCATCTCAGGATGTTCCAGAAGGTGAGAAACTTCATAAACACAGGCGGATGAACAATGACGGATTAAAAAAACTGGATGGAAATGCAGGAGATTCGATCTTACTTCGTGCATCATGGAAAACAGTCCCCATAAACAGTGGCCAAATAGCATCTGATATTTAAGGTAGAACGGGCATATGGAGAAAAAGTGCAAGCCTACGTTCCCATACCAAATGCCGTACCATATCTAATTTTCACATTTCATCACAAGTTCCTTGTGATTCTGACAGTAGGGGGCATCTACGGCGGTGCTGCAGGAGCGAGAGCACGTGCTGAAGGCGCAGTGCAGCCGAATCTCCATACATGTCCGGCGCATGGTGCGTTGCCTTAATTGTATATGCAGACAATCGCCTCGAAGCATGCGCACAGATCTGAAGCGATTTCTCATGACATGCATTCACCAAATTGCATCACCAAACACGAGCATGGAAAGCGCCATCGTTCCCGGGACTTGCTACTCGAGAACAAAGTGCAGGCGCGTTGTGCGTTCGCCACCTGCTACGGATAGCCCGTGCCGGCAGGGGTGCCGGGTGGGGTGCCGGGTGGGGTGCCGGGTGGGGTGCCGGGTGCGGGATGACGCCACAAACCCAATTCTTTTAACACAAATTAAGCGTACTTCAGCATTGTGTTGAAAGTTGCTGAATCCCCAACTTAAATGGGGAAATCTGGTTCAGAGCCAAGAACATGCAACTTAAAGTGCAGTGTTGGATCGCCAAGCGCTGTTGCAAGTTACAAGTGAGCGAAGCTGTTGCGAACCTCTTTTTTTAACGAACATTGAGCTTTTTTTTCAGTTCCCACCCGCACTTCATGAATACTTACGGCATGAAAATTGGGAAAGAGCACAATTTACACGAACACATCTGACCATGGGAGAGGTAATTAAGCGCACAACAATGTCATACAAGTTATTACGCTTCCAAAAGCGCCACCGTCGGTCTGGTGTAACTGGACATGGCCATGCAAGCAAACTGCTGTACCGGATACACGGGAGGATATTCGCTGAGGCTTCGCCTTCGTTGGCAAAAGGTCATCTTTTCATCATGGGCACCATAATTTAAATACTGATGGAATTTACTTTAGACACCAATGTGCGGTTCCATATTTTACACAACTCACGATAATTTTCGTTCGATCGGCATAGCCAGGTGCAGTAGTTCATAACATTGCTGTATCATTTGCGAATACTTTATTTGTTGCAAAACATGGTCTACTGCACATATGAAGCAATCCGTGCTTACCTTCTGCTTCTGCTTCTCACCTACAAAAAGTTCAGTCCTTGTTCAGAGTTATGAAAGTGGCCAAATTTTGTACTAAGTAAAGTGTGGGTAGTGCATATTCATTAGCGAGTGTGAACTGATTTGTGTTCACTCAGGCATTTGTATTTTTCTCACAAAAGTAGGAAAAAATGTAGTTGATAGACGTTCGAATATGTTAGGTATCGCTTGCCCTTGAGTTATTCCCATTTGGTTTTAATATAATTTGGGCAATTAAGTGTAATTATAGGAATATTTGTTGCAAAGTAAGATTTGTGTAAGCATCATGCAGACCATTTTTGCAAAGCACCATGGTGCATACGCTAAGACCAGATGAGCTACCGACAGGCACATTCGGACACGAGGTTTGCCGGGACCCAGGTATTTGAACCGTGGAATAAGAACATGCCATTTTATTAGTTATGCTACGAAGATATCTGTGATCCGACAGGAAATATAACAATCGGGAGTGCTTGTTGGCTATATTTCCCTCATAAGTCACAATTACGCGTCTTCCATGTTTTTCTTGCCAACGGGAGTGCCTAGCAAGCATCTAAAATGTTCCATATGGTGAACAAAAACGTTCGGCGGAAAACCTCATGAGATTTGAGCCCCGGCGGATCCACTCAACAAGATGAGCGGCTCCACCGTTAGATGAACGGAGACAGCGCCACTTGCACTTGTCGCTCGTCCGCAGTGAAGTTCTCCAGTCGGTCGGTCTACCCATGCTAGGATCTGCGCAGTTTGAAGTTCCAAATGTTCTACCTGCGCGACCAAGAGGTGGCCATTCTGCAGAAATGATTTGGACTCGCACGAACGCCAAGTAAACTACCGGCGGAGGAAAAATTTGCTCACTTGAAGGCGCCTTGAAGAAGGAGACAAATCCGGTCGATGAGATCATCACCGGGTCCACAATAGCTGCGATCCTGCGGTTCGACAACACCCCTGACGACAACTTCGCGAGAGAGGGGCGTTCTGATCTGAAGTCTCCGTACGCGAGGGGTGACATCGTGGTCCTACCGCTTGGCAGGGGCAACACCGCTGTCGTTCTCTCCAAGGCCCAATGCTCCGATAAGTCGAGGACCCTATTATCAGACAGGGCGCACACACGAGTAAGAAGGAGCCCCACATCCGCGAGAGGAAACAGGTTCAGAGAGGTGGTCAACAAGATGGAGGACAAAGGAGAAATATCCAAGAATTTGGCCAAGAAGCTAATCCCCACTCACTCCACATGTCGAAGACCCTACGGTCTGCCAAAATATATAAACTTGATATACCCTACGAGCCATCACGAGCATTATCACCGATTCTCCGGCAGAAAAGGCGGCGGCTTACCCGACCAAGATCATTTCGCCAGCACTGGGAAAGTCAGAGTACACCGTGAGTAACCCGGCAACGTTTGTGCTATACAGTCCCTCCGGCACTTACCCGGGCGACGTGCTCATCAGCTTTGACGTAACTTCTCTTTTCACCGGAGTTCCGACCGCCAAAGCCGTTGATGTGGTCTGTAAGCAACTCCAAGGATACGATGCGCTGGGTAATAGGTGCGAAATATCCGCACCTTGGATTAAGCTGCTCATTGAGGAAAACCCAAAGTAAAGCTATATCTGGTGCAAAAAGGAATATATATGCAGATGGAGGGAGAGCCAATGGGACTGAGCTAATCAGTTGTGCTAGCAAGTGCTTACATGGAGTCATTGGAGGATAGACTTCTGGCACAGACCACTTTGAAACCCACGTATTAGAGGCGATTTGTGGATGAGGCTTGTATTGCGTGGCTACACGGGCGATAACGTGTCAACCCGTTTCTCCGGCATCTCAACTGTGGCTCGCCCGTTATCCAGTTTTCCGTGGACGTGTAGCGGGACGGAAAGACCTCCTCCTCCCCTTGACGTTGAAGTATCCAGATTTGGAGAACCTCCAAAGGAATCAGTTTCCAGGAAGCCCACTTGCTCTAGCGTGCACCTGAATTACGACACCCACCACGCCGCCAGCATCGGGTCTGCAGCCAGCCAGTGCCCGACTCGTTGAGCCGTCACAATCTGCAGCAGCAAGAGGGCCGAAGTCTAAGGGAAACGGCACATCCAGCAGGTGTTCCGGGACAACGGGCACTCAAACGCGTTTATCGGCCGAGCCATGTCGGAAACAACAGCCGTCGCCGCAAACCGGCACATGTCCTCGGCGGCCCAGCAGCACATTGACACCCGACAGCCACCTGTGGTGCAGAAGCAGTCTGAGGTCCAGCGGCCACCAGCATCCCACCAGCAGTCTGTGGTCTAGCAGCCACCCGCTTTCCATCAGCAGCCCATGGTTTGGCAACAATCTAGCGTCCAGCAACCAAACGTGGTCAATAAGTGTGGCTGGAAGGAGACTTTGGCGTTACACAAGCCCCCGGTTACCGGATAGGGCAGGATATGGTACCAGAGTGGGTCCGGTTAACTAGGGATTCTGATCGTGAATAGTGATGCCGTGCTCTGTATACGACGTTGTTTGGCAGTCTTACGTGGAATGCGGCAACTTGTAGGATCAGACAGCGGCCTGCGTCTATTTTCCAGCTGTTTCAGAAATTCTTGACACTCGGGGAACTGCAGCCGAGTAGTGATGGGTAAACAAAGACCGTGCTGAAAAAGCATATATTGATACATACTTGAAATTGCATTTACAAACACTACATGACCGTATATGATAATTAGAAGTCTCACCGCGGTTCCGAATAACGAGCATCCACACATCTTGCAAAACCATTCAGAGTCATTGAGGTAGTACGACCATTTCCAACCTGATGGATAGGAGCGCGCATCCACCCTATCTCTGCTTCTGCGGAAACCAGGACGCTTACAGGAATCTACACCCGCGCATGATGGCCTGATTTTGCGCAGCATTTTCGAAAAGGTTTTACTTCGTAATTATAAAATGACTAATAATTGGTGGGGCCAATGTATAGAGGCAATAAATGTTGCCAATTTGGTTCGTGAAGTTCATCCCATAGGGTGCGATGCTGGGGCATAGGCTCCATCAAAAACATAGGAAACGCACATCTTGCCCGTACACCTGACATTAAATACAAGGACGTGCATTTCGATGGCACCTGAGGAAAACACGAGCAGCTTTGCGAACAGCTATGTTTTACCTGAAATAATAACGAAGTTAGGTAATCGTGTCAGAAATGGTGCCGAACGTCGCCACCAGAACGGCGTTGCAGCAACAGATGCTCATCTTCGCTACCCGATGATTGGCAGAACTATCCAGACCTGTGTGTAATCTTCCTCTGAAATGAATGGAAGGCGTCGCTAATTTCATCCAGGGGTGGGTTCAAGTGATTATCCACGGGCACCTCGTCAGTCTTTGAAGTTATTTCAATATCGGTGTACATTTATCCGTTCTCTTCTTGGCATCCAAGCTCTCTTCAGTCTCCTGTCAAAATCCGAGATATCCGGCCTTTCAAGCGAGATGAGGGGTTATCCTGGCGGGTTTTGGAGATCTCTTGTGAGCTCTGTGGGCATCCTTTCATGACTGATATACAAACCTCCCGGTCTAGGGCCTCCATGCAACACGACGGACCTCTTCTACCATGCATGCTGTGGCCCCTCAACATTTCGGCAGGCAAACGAAATCTGTTCGCCCACTGCTTCACGGCAGGATCGGCTGACCCTTCTGACCCGTCCCCTCCGATGGCGCCAGCCCTACGTAAGGGGACATATCATCTTCAGGCACGGTGGGGTCTCCTGGGCTTTCAGAAGGCCCCCAAGACCAAGTGTACGAGGGGGCGTTCGGCAGGTGAACCCTCTGTGCTGGTAGACACAGCCAAGGTCATTGCGGAGATCGGCGCCAGCTGTGACACAAGTGTTCGCCTGCCGGCGGATTCGTCCACCAGAGGTGCGTGGTTTTTGTGCGCGCGGCACACTGGGCGTGACGTCACCAGTCCGCAGCTGAGCCTCCCGACAGCGCCGCGAATGGCACGTGCAGTGGCGCAGCAAGATTTTCATAAGGTGGAGGAGAAAAAATATTGGTTGAAACGGACAAATCTTCCGGAAAGCGAAGCGCGCCGAAAACGTAGGGTTTTACATGGAAGGGAGGGGATGGCGGCTCCTTGGCTGCGCCTCTGGTCGTGAATGTTTCGAATTCCGTGGTTTTGGGTACGCGTTGTCTTATTGCTGCTGACACATAAAACATTCACCACAATCACCTGCCATCAGGCCAGTATATCACCTGCTTTTTCCACGGGCGAGGTTTCTGAAAATTATTGGGAGGACACAATACATGAAGGCAGTGGGCTGCCAAAACCGATTGGAAGGTATACTACATAGAGCCCCATGTTAGAAGTTACAATTATTGTGGGCACAACCAACATTGCGTGGGATGCGGGTACGTGCCCCCATGAAAGCAAAGAGACGTGCACTCCTACCTCTGGATATGCGCATGGTAATACAGCACTGATGTTCCGATCTAGCACACGATGCAAGTTTGCAGAGGTGACGGCACTTGTCTGTGTTCCACAAACTCGCTCCTCCAGGATCAGTTTCCTGAGGCATAATATGACTCGGGGAGACGTGGAGAATTCTAAACACGCTGTTTAGTCGCACTGAAAGCCGAAGTCACCGAACCATTTTATTCGTCGTTAATTATGCTTAGGGTGCTGTTTTTTGCATCATCTGGCAGTAGAAGAAGTTCATTCCTCATTGTGACCATGCTGTTTCTTTGGTGTCAAGAGAGCATGGGTGTAATAACCGAATGTTTGGTTGTGTAGGGAGCGAAATGTAATGATTGTGCCCTACCCCTCCACCACAAAGTGAAAAATAGCTGTAAATAATGGAAAAATTTCACAGCGATTGCCTTCCTAAATAGTGCAATTTTTGGTAAATGGAAACTACACGAAGGTACGTATGCCATGAACTGGTCGAATGAAATGTAACTTACCAGACACTACGCAGGTGCATTTGCGAACACTTGAACTAAACATTTACGGACACTTGAACTAAACATTTACGGACACTTGAACTAAACATCCACGGACACTTGAACTAAACATTTGCGAACACTTGAACTAAACATTTACGAACACTTGAACTCAACATTTACGGACACTTTAACAAGACCTGTGTGAGCACAGGCCTCTCTTGGTAACCGGTGTGGGGAAGCATAGCCACATTGCATCAAGTTTCGGAAAACGTGCAGATATCTGAAAAACAAACAAATATAGCAGACTTCGGCCCAGTGCATGCATATTCGACACGGGTCCACCACATTCGACGAAGGAGGCAAATTTTGGGGACAATGCCTACAATGTTCGCAAAAGTCCCTTGAGAACGAACTCGCTCTCGTCGAAACTGGCTAATCCCTGCCGAAATTGGACTCATCCGGAGAGTACTGTGCACGTATCTCGCAACTGGACGCACTGTGCGAAACATTCGCAAAACAACACAGGCTGCATACTGTGCAGCGGCACGTCTGTCTCTCAGATCTTCCACTCAATTTGCGCTATGCAGCCAATCAATCCTCAGCTCCGTCAACATGTCAGTGAAATGGTCAGCTATCCGTCCCTGGGGCACAGACGCCACGTTGGATGGCGTTAGTGAGAGACGGCCAACTGGCCGACGGAGCTTAGGCAGCCTAGGACGGGCCCGTGCCGCTTAAGCCGCATCTTCTAATTCGAGGGGATTTTCCAGCTTTCTCAAGAGCTCCTTCAGCTTCGAGGGCCCTACTTCAGCTACCATGAACCACTTCTGTTTCCAACTGGTTCTCTAAAACTGGTGACCCCGCCCCCCAGCTCTCTGGCGCCATACAATTTTTAAAATGTCCAGAGTCTCTCCATATCCTAGGGCCTCTCCTCTAACCGTCGGTCGATCCTGAACATCTCAGAGGTCCCTCGTTTTTAAGAATTCTCAGGGCTCTATCTCCCGGGGCCCCACCACGGCTCTCATTGAGGCGCGGAGTTCTCTGTCCCATCGCCCATCGAAAACTCTCCGGGCACGAGCTCCGCTACAGTTTCCTGTGCGCAGAGGCGCATGCAGGAGCCTGAACCCCCGGTACTAAGATACACCACATGAAACAAGGAATTTTGTATTTGGAGCAACACCAAAGTTCTTGGAGCGCTTCGTGCACTGAGAGCGGTCTCTGCGTCATGACACTCATTTGGTCGGTCCCCCTAAGAAAATGCCGGCTGCGCCCCTGCATATGCGTATTGCTAAGCTTCACGTTTGGAGGGAACTCGTTGTCTCCTTTCCCCGCCGCGGTGACGCTCATGCCCACGAGATCACAATTTTCACGTCCATCTTCGGCTCTCTCCCTTCTACGGACGGATTCTGCCCGCGCGTCTGCATGCACAAAGGCTTATTCAACGGGGCTCAGTCTGAAACTTGCAGCTCATGGTAGCGGATGAGTTTGTAAATACTTCTATTTTTAGATAATCCGGCTAACGGTTTGCATGGTCTATGACACAGGGATTAATGACAACAACACATACTTGCGTTGGTGCTAACGTTTTACATGGTGTAGGACTTAGGGTTTAGTGAAGACGACACGTGCGTAAGTACGCCTAGGCTAACGTTTTGCGTCGTATAAGACTTAGGAATTAATGACAACATATCGAAGGCTAACTTTTCACGTGGCGTAGGACTTGGGTGATTGATGATGGCAGCACATACATACGTCGGTGTGCATCGCCCGTTCTCATCTTCAGTGCTTCCTTGATATATCGTATAGAAGGGCCAAGGCACGTACTCCATTCGGAAAACCATAATAATCTGGGGATGGTAGAATTGCTTTCGCTGTCAGAATTGAGAATTCACCATGGTGAAAACAAATTATTTTACGTTAAGTGCAATCTCTGATGATGTCTATTGGATGTGGATGATGTGTCTCTCCAGTCATCCTGCCTACTCTGTTGTTTGCCGCCAGCTGTCAAGGTGGAAGCACGCGCGCCAGAGCTCCAGGTTTCCAGATAAGTCGCTGCAGAACAGGGCAGTACTCTAGTCTAAGCTGTGGATAGGTGCTTAGCAATTACTTCTGTTATTATATTTCATTAGTTTTTATCTTATAAGCATTTTCGTAGCACGCAAACTATACTATATTAACCTAGCGACGCCGCAGGACGCCATCTTGTATGCGCCAAAGGGAGGCCTCGTGGCTTCGGCGTGTTCTCGACTCTTCGATTTCTGTAGTAGGAGATATTACAAGTGTGTAGATTTGATAAGTACATTAGACAACATTCATACTATCCTAACATACTTTATTTATTTTTTGGTGTGCATAGTGTGTTTGGTGTTGAAGTTTAAGATAGTTTAATTAGTAGTAAGTTGGGGGTATTCATAAGTCCTGTGTGACTGTTCATTTTTCTGTCTAGCCATAAGTGATATCAAAGGGATATTTATATAGTTGTCTACTTGTGTGGAAGACAATTAGATTAGACATCTTGTTTAGTTATTTAATTTATTTAAAAAGAAAACAAAACAAAAAAACAAACAATTGTTTAATAGTATCTGCTTTTCTTGAGGCACTCAGATATTTAACTGACAGTATAGGAGGTAGCGATTTATAGTGAATGATAGTTAGCTTTTTTATCGGTTGTTTAGCAAGTTAATTTAGCAAGTTAATTTGAATCTAAATCTAGGCATAAGCTGCAGCGTTTAGGATGGTTTCGACCAGGATGCAGGCACTAGAGGAAGAAATTAGGACCCTTAAGGCAGAGGTTTCCAACCTCAAGGCTGCCCTTGTTGCACAGGGTAGGCAAGATAAAGCAACAAGGGGTCAATCCGTAGCAGGGACATCATATGCCCAGGTGGTCGCAAACCACCAGGTAGCTGAGGTTTCCCCTACTGTGGAGGTGGCTGGGATCTCTCAAGAGGGGAGTGTTAATAGTGTTAATAGTGAACAGAGGAGGGGTAGTTCTGGTAGGTCACAGGAGGGGAAGTGGCATGAGGTCAGGGGGTGGAGGATTTGGAGACGCGAACCTAAGGAAAGGGTCAGTGAGTGGCAGGTGGCAGGTGGTAGGAGCGGGAGGAAGTGTAGCCGACCGGCCCAGCGGGCAGGCATAGTAACAACAAATATGTTCCAGGCATTGGATGACTGCCCCCAGGATAGCAATAGTAAGGAGTCAGTGCTGGTCATAGGAGACTCTCGTGTGCGTCATTTAGAGCGGGTATTTTGTAAAGGTAGGAGGGACAGGAGGTGCATCACCAGGCCTGGTGCCAAGGTGAAGGACCTGGTACCTGCGGTGGCACAGGTCACCAGTGATCACCAGTTTAACACAGTCATAGTGCATGTAGGGGTAAATAACATAGGTCATACTAGGAGCGAGGAGCTCCTGCGGGAGTACAGGGCCCTTCTGACCACCCTGAAGGGTACCAATAGAGTGCTTGTAACAGGAATTTTGCCTAGGGCTAGAGCCTCCCCTGAGTGGAGCTCTAGGGCACTGGCAGCTAACACCAGGGTAGGAAAGCTCTGCCAGGAGCTAGGTTTTACATTTGTAGACAAGTGGAGCAGGTATTATGCATAGTGGGACCTCTATCAGAGGGATGGCCTGCATTTTTCTGAGAAGGGGGTCCATGTGTTAGGCAAAGTATATGAGCATGTCCTTCAGGGAAACTAGGAAATGGGGTGGGGAGGGATGAAATTGCATTGCCAACTCAGGAATATTCCAATAGTGTCAGCCAAGGTAATATAACCTCAAAGTCGGCAAATAGGGACAGCAGCAACTCAAGGGGACAGAGTTATAGTTCATCTAGTGATAAAAGAACTCCTCAATATGAAAAAGCCAAAGGTGGTTATGGAGCATTTGTTAAGTGTATGATGTTTAATGCTCAGAGTATCCGTTCCAAATTTGATGAGTTCAAGTGTTATGTTGCTGAGGAGGAACCGGATTTTGTTTGCATTACGGAGGCATGGGTCAGTGAAGGATATTTTGGAGATAACTTACAGGACTATGAGATCCAGGGATACAATATGTTTTCGTGCAATAGGGGTCCAGCAATGAAAGGGGGTGGTGTAATGCTCTATGTGAATAGCTTATTCAGTTCTCAAAAAGTAGCAGGTGGGGATAAAAATGTGTCTGTGGAGTCCATTTGGCTTGATGTCACTGTGGGAAAAGGCAACAGCAATACTCTTAGGATAGGAGCTTTCTACCGATCAGGAACCCTGCCACATTCTCAGCAACTGGAGCTTGACAAGGTGATTTGTGAGGAAATCAGTAGAAACTTTAAGAGGAAGTGCCTTATTCTCGGTGACTTTAATCTAAAAGGTTATGAAAATGCTGGTGTTGGCTCCCATCATGCAAAATGTTCAGGAAATGCCTTGAAGAGGACCTGTTCTTACACCAGTTTGTATCGGAACCTACCAGGCATGGTTCATTCTTGGACCTTGTATTCTCGGATTTAAGTGACTTGGTTCAAGACTTGACTGTAGGCGAAACTCTGGGAAAAAGTGACCATAACATAGTTAGATTCAAGGCACATGTAGGAGAAATTATCAAGGATAATTTGGTAAAGGTTCCAAATTTCAACAGAGCAGACTTTAACGGCATGAGAGCGGCTTTAAGTGCCATCAGATGGGAAGAAGAATTCTCCAATTTAAATGCCTGTGAAATGTGGGAAAAGTTCAAATCTTACTTAAAGGAAACTCAGATTAGACATGTCCCCCAAAAGCAAAGACGCAAAAGAAGGGTAGGAAAGCCAGCATGGCTTACACCAGACGTGATAAAAGCAATTAGGGCTAAGAAAACTGCATTTAGAGTTTTTAAAGAAGCCTCAAATGTCATTAATCTAAAGGCGTATCGAAAAGCTAGAGACACTGTGAAGCAAAAAACCAGAGCAGCAAAGCGAGCAAAGGAACTGGATTTCGCTAGAAACTGTAATGGGGACAGTAAAAAGTTCTTTAGTTTCTACAAGCTGAGTAAAGTTTCTAGCACAATTGGTCCACTGGAAGTAAACGGGACTACATTGGGTGAGGATAGTGAGATGGTTGAGGAGCTGAGCAAGCAGTTCAAATCAGTGTTTACATTGGAAGATATGACCAATCTGCCGACCGTACACCATAGTTCAGTGACATGGGATCTGACAAATGATGTTGATTTCATTGGTAGTGATGTTGTTTACAATCATATCAGGAAAATAAAGCCAAATAAGGCAGCAGGACCTGATGATATTTATGCTAGGGTGTTGCGGGAAACTGAAAAGGAACTGGCATTTCCACTTAGTATAATATTTTGTAGATCAGTTTCACATAATGAAATTCCAACCGATTGGAAAAGGGCAAATGTAGTTCCTATTTTCAAGAAAGGAGAAAGAGGGAAAGTTGAAAACTATAGGCCAATAAGTCTCACATCCCTAGTCTGCAAGGTACTCGAATCAATTATCAAGGATAGAATAGTTAGTTATCTGGAAGGTAGCAGATTGATTCAAGATACTCAACATGGATTTAGAAAAGGACGATCGTGTCTCACAAACCTCTTGGACTTTTTGAACTTCGCCACAGAACAATTTGATCAGGGAAATCAGGTTGATGTAGCATATCTTGACTTTAGTAAGGCCTTTGACAAGGTACCCCATAAACGGTTAATGATACAGCTTCAGTCCCATGGTATTGCAGGTAGCATCTTAAAATGGATAGAGTTGTGGCTTTCAGATAGACAGCAAAGAGTGATGCTAAATGGTACAAAGTCATCATGGCAAAATGTTCTTAGTGGAGTCCCCCAGGGGTCAGTACTAGGGCCATTACTGTTCATTATATTTGTAAATAACATAGAAAGCGGCCTAAGGAGTAAAGTTTTGAAATTTGCAGATGATTTGAAGGTCTTTAGGGCAATAACAGGTCAGGATGAGCATATCTCGCTGCAAAAAGACTTAGACAAACTTGTGAAGTGGTCCGAAGAATGGCAAATGAAATTTAACTTTGATAAGTGCAAAATCATGCATGTAGGTAAGCAGCATATGAAGGCTCCATACTTGATGGGTGGCCAAGTGCTATCAGTGACTCAACAGGAGAAGGATTTAGGTGTTATTCTAAACACAAAATTGGGGGCATCAGAACAGACCAAGGAAGCCAGGAAGAAGGCACTGATAATGCTCGGGGCAATAAATAGGAATGTATCATACAGAAGTGAGGAAGTGATCAGGAAGCTTTACTGTGCATACGTCAGGCCACATTTGGAATACTGCATCCAAGCTTGGTCTCCTAGCTATGAAAAAGATTGTTGGCTTTTAGAGAGAGTACAAAAGAGGGCTACAAAAATGGTTAATGGCATAAGCAACCTGGCATATGAGGAAAGATTGAAGAAATTGAATATGTTTTCACTTAGATATAGAAGGCTGAGAGGAGATCTCATCGAGGTCTTTAAATTTGTCAATGGTCTGGAGAGGGGATACCTTGGGGAAATGTTTGAATTTAACAGAAATGATACAATTAGAGGTCATAAATTCAAAATTAAAATTAACTACAGCAGAACAAGGTTAAGGCAAACTTTCTTCACCAACAGGGTAGTGGAACACTGGAACCAGCTGCCAGAAAACATCGTCAGTAGCAGCACATTGAACATCTTTAAAAACAGCATAGACAATCATTATAAGAATAGAGGGCTTGCTTTTCAGTATTACAGGGAGGGCTGATTGGCAGATTTGGTGGGCAACTGGTTCAGTGTACAGAGTGCAACCAAGAAGGGCCCTTGTGGCTCAGAGTTGCACTAATCTTTTATGTCTTTATGTCTTTATGCTGGAGGTGGAGGTGGAGGGTGTGTCTCCCCAGCTCTACCGCCTATTTGTTACTATAAGGGTGCACCTCCAGAGCGTCCCATCCATTCTGTTGGTGGAGGCGGAGAGCGTGACTCCCCAGCCCTTCAGTCTATTCTGCAACTGGAGGCGGAGGGTGTGCTTCCACAACTATCCACCTATTATGTGACTGCGGACGGAGGATGTGTCTCTCCATCTCTGTCGCCTATTCTCTTACTCCAGGCGGAGGGTGCGTTTGTCCAGCCCTCCCACCTATTCTGCGACTGGAGGTGGAAGGTACGCTTCCCCAGCCCTCCCACCAATCCTGCGACTGGAGGTGGAAGGTACGCTTCCCCAGCCCTCCCGCCTATTCTGCGACTGGAGGTGGAAGGCACGCTTCCCCAGCCCTCCCGCCTATTCTGCGACTGGAGGCGGAGGGTGCGCTTCCCCAGCCCTCTGGCCCATGCCGTGCGCCCGCCCAGGTGTTCAGCTCCCAGCGTCGTTCGGTCTGAGCTGATCCTCTCGACAGGTGGATGACTGGCTGCAGAAGGACAACGGCCGCGCCGGCATCGACGAGGCCACCATGAAGCGTCTCGATGACGCTACTCACGAGAACCGCGGCCTCAGGGTAAGCCGAGCTGGCAACTCGTGAGAACCACACCCTCAGAGTAAGCGGCACTCACGAGAACCGCGGCCTCAGGGTAAGCCGAGCTGGCAACTCGTGAGAACCACACCCTCAGAGTAAGCGGCACTCACAACTCGTGGGAGCCACGCCTTCGTGGCCATCATAGCAGACAACTCGTGGAAATTATATCATCGTGATAACTGGAGCAGACAACACGTGGGATATACATCATCGTGGTAAGTGGAAGAGACAACTCGTGAGAATCACACACACATGGTAAGTTGAGCAGACAAATCGTGGGAATCATATACTCGGGGTAAGTTGACTGGACGGCTCGTCGAAACCGTGTCCTCAGGGCAGACAGGGCAGACAGCTCGTGGGAGCTGAGGTCTCGAGGTATTGTCACGATCAGCTGCGATATATTGCAATTGTAATAACTCCAACATGTTCCACATTTCACAAGGCGACTGAAATGTATCCTGCTTGAGTAATGGTGCACTCGGAAGAAACAAAATTACTACTCTAATGATGTCACACTTTGATGATGTCACACTTCTGGAGAAGTAATGATTCTTGTCAAGGCCTATTTACCTATGTGCTCATGCCATAAGCATGCAACACGTGCATACAGACATATGCCTTGGGCTGATAACCTAAATATAGTGCATGTGTTGGCTATGTGGTGGGCGCTGCATGACCAATGTAGTCGATGCGCCCTAAAGCCCTAATAACTAACTAACTTGGCTATGTGGACATATGCAGACTACAGTATTGTGGCGGGCTTACACCGGGTAAAGTTTGATTTTTTAGTGAACCAATTCGTCGATAAATTCGTTGGCAGCCCTGCCGGTGATGTCACTGCCGGAAGTGTTTCGTACGGCATAGTTGAACACAGGAGAATGTCAAGTGGAGATCGTCAATGATTTTGTCACTGGACATGGCGAAAATAGGGATTTTTCTCTCAATATTTCGGGACTAGTGTAAAGGGCTCATGTATACGGGAAGGACTGAAGTCACTCACGCTTAAGGTACTTGGTCGTGAAAAAGCATTGGTATGCCCGTTTGATGGTTAGTTTGGTTTTGATTCTCGTCTGGCGTGGATATCCGCACTGTTCGATGGTCTAAGGCTGTCAGAGCTTCGCCTCAGCACAGAAGCACTGACAAAGTGTTCGTGCTACATATGCGACATGGTGATGGCTGAGTGCGCCAAACAGCAGACGCATCTTTTAGTCACTGTGCCGCTCGCCAGGAGCGGAATGGTCATACCGGCAGCTGGACAATGCCCGGCGGGTCGACGCTGCGGGCAGCCAGTCAGCTGAAACTCGCAACTTGGCCAAGCGGCGGTGGCGGTGTCGATAACTGCACTGCGATGTCAATTAATCTTGGCACCATTGGCAACACAAGTTCGCCGCAAAGCCAAAACCGTTTGAATTGCGTGCACTTGACCATAGCGACTGTCCGACAGATGAACCTGACAGAGACCGAGACGGGCATAGCCCTGATGCGTGCTGAGATGGCTCATATTCGGTCTCAGTACGAGGAGAAGTGCCGGGAGCTACACAGGTGAACACGCAAACACTACGCGAAGCATTGCCGCCAAATATTACGCCAAGCATCACGCCAAACATCACGCCAAACATTACGCCAAACGTTACGCCAAGCATTACGCCAAACATTATGCCAAACATTACGCAAAACAGTATCGCTAAGCATCACGCCAAACATTACGCGAAACACAACGCAAAACAGCATCGCTAAACATTACGCCAAACATTATCGCCAAACATTACCCCAAACGTTACGGTGAACAGTATGCCAAACATAACGTCGAACATCACACCAAGCATTGCGCCCCACCATGCGTCACTCCTCATCCGAGCATGAATGTATGGCGATCACCTACTGCCAATCTCATGTTCAGACATTGCTGCGAAGAGCTGCACGAAGCATTGCTGCATTGACTGTGATTAGAATAAGTAGCCAAATGGTCATACTAACTGGACACAAGGTCGTATAGTTTGCACGTTTCGGACGTGACGCTTCTTCGGAGACCGCACAGCTGGTGCCCCGTCGCTGTGGCTTCGATGGCCCCGTGTCGCCGCCATCCCGTCGCGCTCTGCAGCGGTGCTGGGTGTGTATGGCGGGCGTTGTTCGCGCGTGTCGCTGAGGCCGGTGACTGTTGGCTGTCTCCAGTGAGCGACAGCAGCTGGAGGAGTACGTGGCTCGGCAGGAACAGGTGCAGCGACAGCTCCAGGTGCTCCAGTGAGTGGCGACCTGGGCCCGCGGTACACGCCGACAACACGGGGCACCGATTACAGTCTGGTACCGGGGCTTTGCTGTACGTGTGTGGAAATGTGTAGTAGTCGTTGGTATAGACTGGAACGTGATCATGAACTCGGAGGGGAGGTGTTGTGCGCGTGACGCATGTGCGCAGCGCGGGCAGCGGTTTATGGGTTTTGAACCACGGACGCGCGACCCACTTCCGACTATTCTCCCCGGCAGGGCCCAGTCGCGTCAGGGTAGACCTAGAAACAACAGCGTGTATAGTCGAGCCGTGGACAGAGAATACAGAGACCATGATCTATCCGTGCATCGCTAGCAGACAGTGAGGACCTAGCGTGCACTACCATAGGGTTCAGCCAGGGACAGTCGCATGTGCAAAGCGAAGGAGGGGAGGGACATTTTGCACCTAAGTTTCTTCCATAACATTTTTCTCACAAATTTACCTGCAGCGTGGCTTTCCACCGTTATAATGATCTATATAACGCGATGTTATAAACCACGTTTAGCTTTCCTTTTTGTCAACTGTCATATCAAAGTCACAAGTCATTAAAAGGCTACCAAGGAACTTTAAATGTACGTACCTTGACAATAAATATATGTTTTGTATAGCTTTGAGGCCCTCTCACGGCAACAAGTTCCATCTAAACATATATGTATGAAAAACCGAAATCAGGGACATTCAACTTCTAACAACACAAGTGTGCAATGCACCTCTGACTCGAGTTTATGCTCATGGGCTTGAAGCTTCATACCTTACAAATAATCTCCTACTCTTCCAATCCCGTTTTTGCCCAATACTCGATGCTGAAGGAGTCAAAATTCACTTCCCTCCTTTCCTGCGCAGTTTCTGTACAGACAGATTTTGCCATGCGTGTAGTGCGCTACGGGACTGCCATATTGAAAACTGCATTTCAACACCACAAACCTTGCTTTCGATTGCCTTAAAACTTGGCAAACATAAATATCAAAATATAATGTAATCGAATGAAGTACTGGCGGCCATTGCTCCGTCCATTTTTTACTTTCCGATCCCAGGCTAACTATAAAAGCGTTCAATGTTTTTTTTCTTCCGCATCAGTGTTCGTGGATCAATGCTGAACAACTTGGAGAGCGGCAACGAAACAGCTCTGGTACCAACAGCGAGGAGCCGTGGTTACTGGGGTTCCCTTTGATTGCTGATGCTCTTCAGGTGTTAGAGACTAGCCTGTCAGTAGTAGCCATGACTGTCAGGAAACCAAAGGCCGACAGGCGTCCTCCGTCTGAGGGGGAGGTTTTGTCTCTTCAGAGATCCCATCAGCTGCCGGGGCCCCTTCCGCTACTGAAAGCAGTCGTCAAATGTCGAGGGCTTCTTTGGCAACTGGGCGTACCTTGTACTGTCAGGAGTCGCCTTCGTCCTGCGTGTCAAGAAGCTGTTGACATCCGGGGCTGCTTCCTCTGCTGTGTGGAACTCCTGCTGGAGGCGTCTCATTCAGTTGTTGGGAGTGACTTTTCCATTATTGGGGACGGCATTCCGTTGTCAAAGGCTTCTCTAGCTGTCAATGACCGGAACGGCTACCCGGTCAAAGGTTTAGCGAGGTATCTTCCATGGCCGGCACTCCGTTAAGTGCCAAGGCCCTTGGGGTGCCGGAGGAAGCCTTCGGCTATCGGGGGTCCCGCTTTTCCGTTGTTGAGGGCCTGTTTGAATTCGTCTCTGGCTGTCTTGGGCTGCTGAACACTATGGCCGCGGCACACTATGGAGACCGACTGCCGGAACCATTCAGCTGCAGGGCGGAACGGGTCTCCTACGGCGGAGACCCGTTCGGGCTTTCGGCTCTCCTTCAGTGTGGGGCGCTTACGGTTGGCAGGTACGCTGTCTTGTCACACAAGACCTCTGTTCTTAATACAATGTGCCTCCATCAACTATATCCAACGGAATGCAAACTTTCAAAGCGATGGCCTGGAGGGATGAGCAGGCATCTCAGAAAGAGCTGAGGAGGACGAGTTAAATTACCCCACGCATTTCGAGGGCGAATGTGGGCACTTACTCACTCGCACTGCTTCCTGGCATGTTGTGCTTTTTACTTTCGTTGATTTCAGCAATTATTAATGGTGTGGACAACACACGAAGGAGGGCCAAATGGATTGCGTGTGTGCCACAATCCATCGGATCTCATGTAAAAAGTTTAAATTGCTCGGGAGGAGGGGCAAAGCCAACTTGAGGCGGTACTTTCCTCAGGGAAGTATATAAAACGACACTCTTGGTGCTTTTTGCATTCCAGATATCATCAGTCAGTTTATGCTTTGCGAGTTTTGAAAACTTCCGTGCAATGACGAAGAAGAAGTGTTCTTTTCATTAATGCAAATGCATCTGGAAATTCACCAAACGCCATAACTTGTCTGTTGAACAGTGATAGGAAGAAAATTGCTCAACGCATAATTGGCCAACCTTTATTTCTCTTTAATTTCCTGTGCAATATTGGTGGTCAAATACCATGGATAGGTATGAGCCTTCCATTATGTGGTACCATTCCTCATACCATTTCTAATCCCCTATGGCATGAGGCTACAACCTCTACACCTGTATTTTGAAACAAAAAAAAAACTACCCGTGCCAACTTTGATACACAGATATCTACTACACCTGGCTTGCTATTCCGCTCCTTCCGCTAATGCCATTCCGTTCGCGATGACGTACGCACGAAAGGAGACAATCCAGCGCCGACACGGTCGACTCGCCACATCCAGCGACGGGCGTTTCGGCGTCGGCAGGGAGGCGAACCGGCGCATCCAGGACACCAACGACAGTCTGCGCCAGACGCTGCACGAGGGCGGCAGGACGCGCCGCGTGCCCCGGCCCGGCAGCCAGATGAGCTCCACGCTGGGCGACGAGCTGGACAGCCTGTGGGACGGCGAGAGCGTGCGCTCGCACAGCTCGGGCCGGCGCGCCCTCCACCAGGACGAGGTGCAGTTCGGCATCCCCAGGCTCATGCAGGACCTCGGTGAGTGCGGCGAGCCGCTCGTCCGTTGTGTCTTCCGTGCGAGATCGTTGACAGCGTTCCTGTTCTTGCCTTATGATGCCAAATTATACCGGGAGTCTGAACACTCAGTTAGAATGTGCGGCAACGCGGCGCAGAAGAGCTTTGGATAAAACATTATCGGAGTGGGTGGAATAGCAATGCAAGGATGAAATACCATGTCGGACGCGCCTTTGTGTAATATGCTAAAATCAAAAATAAATTAGGTTTCGGAAGGACGTTCGAGAGCTTTACTTTACGAAAGAGATTGAGAGATCACATGTGGAGTTCGCTATCTCCTCGGGAGTCTGGAGTCTTCCGATTTCCCCAGAGATCCAATGGTGCTCCATTTTAACACGGGATTACGATGCCACAGTGTTTTTGATGGTGACTAATTCAGTGCCCAAATTTGGCCGTCTTCCTCAAAGCTGTACCGCTGTATCGTATTACTCTACCGTCACAACTTTAAGTGCGGCTGTAACAATGCATGCCATGCCATCATGGTTGTCGTCGCACATCATTATTCTGGTCCATCGCCCCTCTCCCTCTCCCGGGATAGGGACGATGGACTTTCCAGACCTGTGCCACTGAACACACCAACATCAGCAACTGAGCACATGGCTGAGATCATGGTACTGAACACATCGGCATCCGTTACTGACCAAACTGACATCCGTGACTGAGCCCACTGGCATCCGCCACTCAATCCACTGGCATCCGCCACTGTCGACACCGACATCAGCCAAAACGCCACCGGACACACGGGCATCCGCTACCGCCGAAATCGGCGTCCACCACTGGCGATAGTGGGCGGCTGTGGCGATTCCGAGGTAGCGATACATGAGAATCAAGCGAAAAAAAAATGGAGCAAGATGATTCACTTTCTCGGACAGGTGACAAGTAGGAACGCGATAAAATCCTTCATTTTAAAAATAACGACGATGTCACTCGAAAAAAAAATTGACCAAGGCGGCGTCACCGAGGGACAAGACGACGATTTGCCTTCTCGTGACGCACGTCACGTGCAACGTACATGCACACGTCACATGACACACGTCACATGACACACGTCACATGACACACGTCACATGACACACGTCACGTGACACACGTCACGTGACGCACGTCACGTGACACACATCACGTGACGCACGACTGTCCTGCAGACAGTCGCAGCATGAAGGACCCAGACGACCTGGACAGCGGGCTGGACCGGTCGGTGCGGGACGGGGCGGACTCGTCGCTGGACCGGTCGGTCAGAGGCGATCTGGACGACCTGGAGGCGCAGCAGGACAACGGCATCGACGAGTGCTTCCTGGTGAGCGGTCGCGATTTGCTGCGAAGTCGGCGGCACGGTCGCACTGGTGACCGCCGCCACGGTCACGGTCACGGTCACGGTCACGGTCACGGTCACGGTCACGGTCACGGTCACGGTCACGGTGGCCAACACGGGCACGGGCACGGTCATGTCCATGGTAGCGATCATAGCTACGGCAACGAGTACGCTCGTGGTCATTGCCAGGATAGCAGTCAAGGCAATAGTCACGGTGACGGTCAGTGACATTAACGGCGCATTTATTCATTGATTACTTGGGTTTGCTTTCTACCCCCTCCCCCACCAATTCCAACCCCAGCCGAGTCTCGCTGGACGCGGCTCTGGCTACGGCGCAGTCTCAGCTGACGCCAGTCGACCGTGTGGTTGTCCGGATCGCCCAGACGACGACGTACCAGTGCATGGAACGGCCGGCCGCGCGGGCCGCGCCACGCGTCTCCCCGCGGCCCGGCGCCGCGCCGCCGACCGACCTCGTGCCGCGCGTCGGCGCCGACGCCGGCCCGGTGCCGGCGTCGCTGCTGCACGAGGCCACCGGGCCGCCTGAGCGCACCTACAAGGTGGTGTTCGCCGGCGACGCGGCCGTCGGCAAGTCCACCTTCATCACGCGCATCTGCAGGGGCGTGTTTGTGACCAACATCAGCTCCACGCTGGGTGAGTCTCGTGGCCGATGTGGGCCGTACGCTGGGTGAGTCTCGTGGCCAATATGGGCCGTACTCTGGGTGAGTCTCGTGACCAATGTGGGCCGTACGCTGGGTGAGTCTCGTGGCCAATATGGGCCGTACTCTGGGTGAGTCTCGTGACCAATGTGGGCCGTACGCTGGGTGAGTCTCCTGGCCAGCATCCGCTCCACGCTGGGTGAGCCTCGTGGCCGATGTGGGCCGTACGCTGGGTGAGTCTCGTGACAAATGTGGGCCGTACGCTGGGTGAGTCTCGTGGCCAATGTGGACCGTACGCTGGGTGAGTCTCGTGACTAATATCAGCTTTGCACTGAGTAAACATCGTGACCAATGTGGGCCGTATGCTGGGTGTGCCTCGTGACCAATGTTGGTCGTACGCTGGATGAGTATCGTGACCAATGTGGGCCGTACGCTGGGTGAGTCTCTTGACCAGCATCCGCTCCACGCTGGGTGAGTCTCGTGGCCAATGTGGGCCGCACGCTGGGTGAGTCTCGTGACCAATGTGGGCCGTACGCTGGGTGAGTCTCGTGACCAATGTGGGCCTTACGCTGGGTGAGTCTCGTGACCAATGTGGGCCGTACGCTGGGTGAGTCTCGTGACCAATGTGGGCCGTACGCTGGGTGAGTCTCGTGACCAATGTGGGCCTTACGCTGGGTGAGTCTCGTGACCAATGTGGGCCGTACGCTGGGTGAGTCTCGTGACCAATGTGGGCCTTACGCTGGGTAAGTCTTGTGACCAATATCAGCTTTTCACTGAGTAAACCTCGTGACCAATTTCTAGCTCCACGCTGGGTGAGTGTCATGACCAATATTATCTGTACGCTTGGTGAGACTCGTGGCCAGTATAAGCTCCACACTGGTGAGGCGTCCACCCATCCACTCGTTTTAAGGTTTGCGATATGCTTGTGTCTTCAATCGTGAGATTAGCCACATTAGTTTTTTTCTTCTCATTAGTTTGATCATGTGATCCTTGTTTCAGGCGTGGACTTCCAAGTAAAAACACTGTGTGTTGATAAAAAGAACGTTGCGGTTCAACTCTGGGATACGGCCGGTGAGTTCCACAGGGGAAAACTATGCAATTCCACACCCACTGCTAATGACAGAATGACACCTCGAGTGGTAGGCTCATTTATAGATGGTATCAACACTAAGCACACCACCTCGCTTGCTGATCGTGGTGCCACGGCAGCACGTAGTACTGCATAAAATGGTCTGATTAATTGATAAGATATTTGGAATTCCAGTTCCAAATACTTTGCAATTTAGCGTAACAAAATGACGTTAGAATTTCAAGTGGAAAAGCTTTCATAAAGTTAGTTCTTGAGACATGCAGTCAAGCTTCCATATTTATAATGGTATGCCTGCTATCAAACGTGGGAAGTAAATGCATGTGAGTGTTAGTGGGCAAAAATATAACTGAGCATGTAAACACAAGCCATTATTTCAACGATAACTACAACACACAGAACGAATGCGAAATGTGATCAATCTATCTCAGTTACCTACTGCCTTCTTTCAATTGCATAGAGCACTGCGCACTTATCCATGGCCTGACTTTCTTCGGGAGTCTTTTCCGCTTCTTTTTCTGCGTCGCCTCATTCGTGCACCGCCTAGGAGGTATCAATCGCGACTGTGTCGATATCTGACTCGACGCGGTCCACTCGCCGAATGCAGCCGAACATGTTTCCGGCACCTCCACCCAGCGCGCACCGCAGACCTGGAAACTGTGTCCACCCAGCGCGCACCGCAGACCTGGAGACTGTGTCCACCCAGCGCACACCGCAGACCTGGAAACTGTGTCCACCCAGCGCACCGCAGACCTGGAGACTGTGTCCACCCAGCGCGCACTGCAGACCTGGAAACTGTGTCCACCCAGCGCGCACCGCAGACCTGGGAACTGTGTCCACCCAGCGCACTGCAGACCTGGAAACTGTGTCCACCCAGCGCGCACCGCAGACCTGAAAACTGTGTCCACCCAGCGCGCACCGCAGACCTGGAAACTGTGTCCACCCAGCGCAGACTGCAGACCTGGAAACGGTGTCCACCCAGCGCGCACTGCAGACCTGGAAACTGTGTCCACCCAGCGCACACTGCAGACCTGGAAACTGTGTCCACCCAGCGCACACCGCAGACCTGGAAACTGTGTCCACCCAGCGCACACCGCAGACCTGGAAACTGTGTCCACCCAGCGCGCACCGCAGACCTGGAAACTGTGTCCACCCAGCGCACATGCCACCCACCTCCTGGTGCAGCCTCCGCGCCGTAGCGCCATACGAGAGCAACTGCGCCGGCAGGTGGCAAACGGTGTCGATTCCGCCTCAACGGCGACAGCTGGGGTCCGACTCAAGACCAACCATACGAAACGTCTTCCCGCCAGGATTGATTTGCCCACTAGCGATTGGGACGGCGCCGTTAGTTGCCACGGGGTTAGGGTGTCGGTCGGGCGGGTCTGATCGTCGTGAGGTCACGGGTAGATCGACTGAAAACTTCACATCACCAGTATGGTGAGTCATGGTCGTCATTTTCCGGATGAGCCCGTATAGCATGTCCGTGTGATTCGTGTCTCCTCCAGCACCCACTTTCCCACTGTCAGGACACGGCCGGCGGACGAGGAGGGCGTCTTCGTGGGGTGGGTGTGGTCTCCGTTGGCTGTGCTCTCCTGCCTCGTTGCCCGCTGCCACATGCTTCAATGGCCCTGTGTTAGAGACGCCGGCGCATCTCGTTGGAATGCAGCTGATGAGCCGGGCTGCACTGGCGGAGTTTGACAAGCCTGCTCAGAGCAATGGGTGCCAGCTCTTTTTTTTTGCCTGCACGGTCAAAGCCACCAAGATCGCCTCCGCTATGAGTGATGCCTGGTTTGTTTGTAGAGAAGGTAATCGCCTTTGGGGGATCACCATGGAGTCTACCAACCAAATTCGGCAGCCACAAACCCAGATGATTGAGATGCTAAACAACGTGGTCGCGACAGCTCAGTCGGGAGGATGAAACACTCTTAATCGTAGGGTCGTGGGCTCGTAGGGTCGTGGGCTCGAATTTCACAAGCGGAGGGATTGCCGGGTCCATCCGCGACCAATCGACGTTGGAGGTTCGCGACTCTATGTAACCTAATAGATGAATACATCGTAAAAATAGCCCAAGGTTCTTCTCGTCCTTCCTGGACCACTACAAACATGGTCCTGGTCGTCGGATTTCAAGAATCCATGGATGCTCCGTAATGACTGGTTGGGGGCCAAGTGACGTTTTTGATGGTCATAGCTGCCCAAAAAACATTTGTATCTGGTGTGCACCCACAGGCCCCATGTTAAGTTTCAGCCTGGTTATGAGTGAGGGAAATAAATAATTGAGTGGGCCAGTGACCTCCTTAGTATGTGAAAAGCGACAACCATGTCGGAATCACTGCAAATCCGTGAGTACAAACAAAGCAGGAGCTTTCGCCAAGCGTCGTGACCCATTATTTGGCAGGCATCGTATCGCAGTTCCACTATCGCAGTCGGAACATTGCAGTTTGATAGATATTCCTAGGTGCGTTGCATCCGTTTCCAATGCACCAGCTTCACACTCAACTGGGTCTTGTTTTCTGTGTCGATTCAGCCAATTATTTTTCATCGGTGCAGGCAACTTTGCAATGCTTGCGTGATCAGTGTGTGACCTGCCCATAACATTTTGATCGCTCTCATGCCGTATTTTCTGCAGCACTACCTCCAAAATGATGTTGCTTGTACACGTAGAGTATAAAGATGGTGAGTCGTCGACACATCAGTGACATTTCCAGTGCATTTTGAGCATGAGACAGCATCACATTTTCGTTGCTGGATGACATGCAAATGCCTCCATTGTGCCCTGAAGTCTACAGCTGCCCGGCGGCCCGCTTTCCGCCGACAGGTCAGGAGCGGTTCCGCTCCATCACCAAGTCGTACTTCCGGCGGGCCGACGGGGTCATGCTGCTGTATGACGTCACCAGCGAGCGTTCGTTCGTCAGCGTGCGCCAGTGGGTGCAGAGCATCGACGTAAGTGTTTACACACAATCGCCTCGTGCCGTGATATATATTGTTTTTTTTTCTTGGGGGGGGGTCCACCACCAGTGGGTGCAGAGCATTGACTTGAGTGTTTGCACACCATCGCCTCGTGCTGTCACATGGGGGGGGGGTCCACCATCACCTGCCACCTGCACTGCTGGCACTTTGAAATGGATAGTTGTAATCCCCACTACTTTCATAATGGGTCAGCGCATCCCTTCCTCATACCCTTCCCCGAATCCGCCGTCCGTGGCAAAGAAGTTCATCAGCTGCTCGAATTCCCAAAAGCTTCAAGCGCCACGAAATATCTATCCAACTGACGACTAGTTTCGGCTTCTTGAAGTATGCCGGATTTTTAAACTTTTGAGAATTTAAGGAGTTTAGGATTTTAAGTTGTGGCTTTAAAGCACCGTTGATTGCATTGAAGCTTAAGGACAAAGAGTGATTTTTTTTCAAAGATCAATTCGTTCACGATGCCTTATGTGGTGGTTTTGTGCAGCGGGGTTGAGCACAAGGCAGGGCTTGCTGCGTGAACCACGATCCCACCGCCGAGCCTGGGAGCCTCAACCCCCCGGTACAATGTTGACCCGCGCGCCGCCAGGCCGGGAGTCTGTCTGGATGGGGTCAGTCGGATGCTGAGCGTCGCACTGAACGGTCGCATGGGACACAAACTAAGCGAGAATTATGTGGGAAGAGAGTATCCGTAACACAATCTGGTGCTAATCCTACAGTTCGGCATCATGCAGTTAGGTCACATACGTACACCCTGCATGTCGAAATTGAAAAAAAATATTTACGTAGCCTGTGGCCACTGTGATATATCCAGCATACATCCTAGATCTACTGTGCTGAATTATCGCAGCATGCTTGAGCTAATTCCGCTCTCCCGCATTTCCGCAAAATTAGTACGCAGTAACGTGCCTGCCTGTCTATGCGGCCCGCCAAGAAAATGCAATCGCGTTCGATCCACCCGCTTCCTGTCGCGGGATGATGCCCGATCCTGCGCCTGCAGCAGGGTAGAACCAAAGCCCGTCTCGTGCCCTCGTCTACCTGACTCCCTCGTGCATCCCTATTCTGGTGATTTTTACCCATCAAAATCGACAGGGGAAAACCACCACATAGTCACTGTTCAACACAAAAAATATGGCGCCACCGGCGGTACAGGGCGGCGCCACCGTCGCGCCTCGTGACCTGGTGTTATGACCCTCTGCAGGAGGTGACCGACACGCGCGTGCCCATCATGCTCTGCGGCAACAAGGTGGACATGCGGGACGCGCTGCTCCAGCAGGGGCAGCCGTGCGTCAGCCGGGAGCAGGGCGAGACGCTGGCGCGAGACTTCGGCGCTCACTTCCAGGAGACGAGCGCCCGCTCCGGTCTGGGCATGGTGGAGGCGGTCATCGAACTGGCCAGGTGATCCGCAGTCGCACATCGGGCTGCGCCCAAACCGGGCCCAGCCCTTCGCTAGTTGGTGGACAAAAGGGCGGCGGAAAGGCCAGGGGGCAGGTGGGGCGAATGTTTCTCCATCCAAAGCTCAGAGGGGACTGTTTCTGTTTCTGTTTTACCTCTCCCAAAAAAATCGGAGCGAATGAAAGGGACTTCGAACTTTAAGTAATCGGAAGAGCTCTAAGAGAGTTTCAGTTTCCTTTAATGCAAAGGCCCCTTATGATGTTCTTGGATAATTTCAGCCTTTGGAGCCTCTTCAATTGTTGGGGGTCGCGTTCGGCTGTCATGGCCCTTTGACTCACCGTGGATGCCTTGGTCTGTCCGGGTGAACCTTCAGATGAAGAGTTTTTAGTGTGAGACACCTTTCGGTGCTGGTGGCTTCCGTCTGCACTTTAGGTTCATTTCTGCTGTTGGGGCTCACTTCTGTTGTTGGACCCACATTCTGCTCTCCTGGATCTACTACCACTGCTGAGAACCATACCCGCTGTCAGCTGAGACTTGCGCCTGCTGTTGAAGGCCAACAAAAACTAGCGGGGTCTCCTTGGACTGTTCAACCACCTTTACTATATATGGGGTTATATCCCTCTAAATAACGAACAGCAAACACACTGCCGAAGGCTCCTTTAACTGTTCAACCACACTGGCTATCTATGAGGGTTACATCCCCAAAGGTGACCAAGTAGGATAGGAGGAGGAGGCAGCGAATACTGATGCCAATTTAACACTTGACTTTGGGTCATCTCGTGCGGTTCAGAATGACATCAGCTAGTAAAAAGGGACTGGGACAACCCAGTCATTTTTGTGTCTTTTGGTGGCCTGTCAGTGTGTAATGAGCGATATGGAAAGCGGACTTATCGTCTTATCAGCACGTGCGGGCAAACGGGTTCGTGACATTCAGGAATGCTGTTGTCAATGACGGATATTTGGTGAGCAGTTTGGAACACAGAATCATGTTCAGGAACTCTGAGGGAGTACGGGAAGCATAAGGTGAGCAGCTCACTCTACCGGACAAAGCTCATCACGGTGCAGATATGGTTAGCCAAATGTGCAATGACTTCTGCTCACACATGTACCGTACATTTAGCAGCCGACTTCTGCAGTGCCTCCATATTTGATCTGCAGGCAAATGAACACCAACAGTCATTGCAGAAGCACCGATGATATTTTAATGCCGATGGCACCATACACCAGTGGGAGAAAGATGGTCTCACCTACATTCCATTCACAAGAACAGCTGCCACACCGTTGCCCCCCCCCCCCATCCATGACTCCGAATGCGCCGCATGTAGGTCTGAGTGTCAATAGCAATGGAGTGTGATGACGTCAGTGTCCGTTGTGAGTGTATATTCATAGCAAGTACATTGCGTCGCAGGAGGATGCTGACCAACGAGGACGTGGAGGTGCAAACGTCCGCGCTGAAGGTGGCCGAGGACGCGCGCAAGAGTGGCTCGTGCACCACAGCCAGTGCACCGAGCAGCGGCTGCAAAAAGTAGCCTCTCTCGGGCAGGCGGCCGTCGGCTGCTGAAGTAACCTCTCCCGAACACGCCAGAGCAGACGCGCAGCGACCGAGCTCGGACGACAGAGACGACAGAGACAGAGACGACAGAGACGCTGCCAACTGACGTGTTCCGCGCAACTTCCCGGAACATTTTGAAGAAGTGTGTGTCGGATGGGTCCGGCGCTCGGCACCATTGTGTGTCCGCTATCAATTGATTGGTGCAAATGCTGTACGATCAGCGCGTTGCAAGTTCTGAGCGGCAGGTGTTTGAGTGCAGTTCTGAGCGGCAGGTGTTTGAGTGCAGTTCTGAGCGGGAGGTGTTTAAGTGCAGTTCTGGGCGGCAGGTGTTTGAGTGCAGTTCTGAGCGGCAGGTGTTTAAGTGCAGTTCTGAGCGGCAGGTGTTTAAGTGCAGTTCTGGGCGGCAGGTGTTTAAGTGCAGTTCTGAGCGGCAGGCGTGTGAGCGCGCGCTCCGTATGAAGTGATGGCATGTCGGGAGGTTCGCTGTCGTGGGAAACTGAGCAGCTGGCCATGCCAAGCGACAGGCAACAGAGCCGGTGACCTTCGCGTCCCGCTAGCGTGCCTCGGTGGTCCGTGCAATCACCTCGACCGATCGGTGTCGGAGTATATGCACGCCCAGTCAGATATGTGTTGCGTATTGTGTGCTGTGTGTTGTGCACACAGCGTGATGTGCATGCTCGGCCCAACAGTGAGTTGATTGTGACTTCTGGTGGCACTTTCGCCGCCCGGACAGTGACGGCTCCAATCGGTGCATTCTAGGCAGTGCAGTGCACACTGCACAGTGGTGGATTCTGGACTGAGGTGCAGATTGTCAGTTTGTAAACGACGCGTGTTACCCAAAAGTGCTTCTTACACCAATTGCTCCGCCAAAGGCACGGAGTTATAGACTCTGATATCATCAAGCAGCACACCATTTGCCGCTTCATTGCAAAAGGTAACCGACTTTTCGCAGATCATTTTATTGTCACGATGAATACCAGAAAATCTTACTTCGGTTGTCAAACGGAAGGACAACAATTTCGTCCTTTGATCACTGCAATGTATAATTGTCATGACATATACACTATGTCTTACCTCAAATTAAACACACCTCATACTGCTCTCCTTACACATCGCTAGCGTCTGCAAATGTACACTTTAATGCAGGATTTAATCCAATACATTGCCTGGCTTTCTTGAAGGATCCCTGTTCCGAAGTACTGCATGCCATTTTATAAGAATGCCCACGGGCTACCAGGCCTTGCACGTCGCACTAGGAACCCTCCTTTTCGGCACGGGCAGCCTTCGTGACTCGAGGGCTTCTTCATCGGCCTGAGGCCGACCGCCAGTTCTGGGCTCCTCTCCATTAGCGTGAGGAAACAGCGACCCAGGTGTCCTACACGCCCGGCCCAGGCCCTCACCGTCATCGCAGGAGCCCCTATCACCAGTCGGCCCTCTTCGTTCGGCTGGAGGCCCCCCTCTCTCAACAGCTTTAGTCTCCTCCACCAGGCCGAAGGCCTATTGTGTGGCTTGCGCCTTCTCCGTCGGCCCAAGGGCTCCTTTTACCTGCTATGACCCGACGTCCTCCCGCGTCGTGGAACCCCTCTTGCGACCCGGATTCTCCTGTCAGACCAGGGGCCCTTTTCAATGGCTTGGGCCCTCTCTATCAATCCAGGAGCCCTTGTACGGCTTGGTCCACATTCGTCGGCTCGACAGGCCCTTGAAATCGACGCTAGGCCCTTCCCCTCTTCATCAGTTAGGGGCCCCTCTCAATCAGTCTCAATAGTTGGTTTGGTTTTCAAGAGTTTGGGCCCCTTCTATCATGTCCGAGGCCATTCATTGTTTGGGTCACGCCGTCAGCCCAGGGGCCCTTCCTGTTGGCTTGAGGCTCTCTGCATTCGTCGTCCACATTCGTCGTCTCTGAGGCGGACATGAAGACACCGAGCCGCCTCTACTAACTGGGCCAGCCGCCCTGATCACGTCCACCCACCCAGGGCCCACTAACTGGGCCACACGACACGAGCTGGACATTTTCGCTGCAGCTGGTGTACAAACGCGTGCGACAGATGTAGCGCGGCGCGGTGGCGGTGCCGGGCCGTCGCCAGTCCACGCACAGATGCAGGGCGACCGGGCGCGCGCCGCCTCTCGGACGCGGTGCCTGCTGCAGTGGGCTGGCCGGCTATGCGCCGCCGCTGGGTGCCGCCTCGTCTGCGTCTGCGGCGTGTGACGTGACGCGACGTGACGTGACGTGACGTGGAGTGTGACGACTCGTCGACGGCGGTAGTAAGAGGAGCAGTAGCCGGGGGAGGCAGCCGAAATGTCAGCCAGGGCCGCGGCGACAGTGCTGCTCCTGCTACTGTACCTCTCACAGGTAGGGGGCTCCTCGCCGCCCTGCACCACGCCTCGCTCTGTAGCCGCCCACGTCCGCCGACACAGTGCAGTGACCTGGCCTGGTCTGGCCTGACCCGAGAGGTCAGCTGTTGAACTGCATGACAGAAAACAGCACCAATATCCGATGTTCATTGCAAGATCCTGTCACAAACAACACGTTCGTTTCGTTTTGTTCTGCTGGTGCTCTCCGTTTGAAAGAACCACGGTCACATTTCTCTCTAAACTGGAGAAAGTGGCAAAGTGCCGAGCAAACGGTACTTTTCCACATTTGCAGATTGTTTGGCCACATGAGAGCGAAACAGTTTGCCCCACACGGCAAGAAAAGCCATACATTATTGTTTCCTAGACGGTAACTTGTAAGTTAGTAGGCTAAGCGCTGGTCCTGCATTACCCTCCCCCCTCTCCAGTCCTGACCAGGTAGGGTCATTGGCATCATCACGGGATTTTAATAGAAGGATAAGAGAGTTCTTAGGGCGTTTTTAATCAGCTGACAACTGGTCTGATAAGGTCGAGGTCACGGGAGCCGACCAGGCGAGCTTTCTGTTTAAATTATGCCATTGAACTGGAGTTCCCGAGTCGTTTGGTGGAAACAGGGTTCACGCAACAAACGCTGCTTAGTGGAGGATCCTGGTCCATATAGCCGCCCCAGTGGAACATTCTGGCTAAAATTATAAAAAAGGACACCACAACATTATCCATTCATTAATAATGTGCGACTACATTGGGATAATATCTATTAAACTATCCGTTATGACGGAAGTCGCTATGCCTTTCGCCTCGGGGGCGCGGCGGTGTTCTACTCGATATGACCAGTTTCTCCACTTCTCTGGGTGGCCTTCACCTTTGCTGCAAGGCCCTTTCCCATGCATTTTCCATGAAACGTGCAAGTCGTCTTGTGAAGCTTTCGTTTAGAAACCAACGCTATCGGTCAACTTGGTTCTCTCCTCCCCATTCGCATAGTTCTCCGACTGAAATCGAGGCTATGCCTATGCTTCTGAGGTTCTTGGGTCATTTTCGATCGAAACGCGCTGTACGTTGCTCTGTTATGAATTTTTCTTATGTATATAGGCTTCTATAATATGTGCCCAAACTACTCGCCAGACGAGGAGCTATAATTATCTAATCACCTTATAAAAAGTGGCCTGAGAATGCTCCACAAGGGGGGGACGAACGCTACCTGTGGATCGATTCTTACCTACCGTGCTCCTCTCGAGCGCCGTCGATGCAGGGGCTGAGGGGGTGCTGCCCCAGGCCTGGATCCCAGGAGCAGGGCCCACGGATTTATATACATATTAGTACGACGTTAGCATTAGGCATACTAAGGGGACAAAGCAGAGAAGTTTGAAGAGAGAAGCGTTAGCTTGGCCCCTGCGGCCAGCTAACAGCTAATTAAAATTTGTCGCCACGGAGAACGTCATAGGGATCTACGGTGCGGATTTTCATGACTTATCGATCATGACCCGTGCCCCCGTCCGTGTTGCTCCACCTCGATTCCCGATGGTGGCGCCGCATAGCGTGTCAGAAAGCATATCTCATATTGCTTTATACTGCGACCTGTTGTTGTTATTTAGAATATGTAATATCTTCTGGTTTATATCAACAACATATGTATTGCAATTACATTCCAAAAGGTAACGGAAAGATGATAGAGATAGTGAAAGCGATTGGCGCAAGTGGCAAAAAGCCTTAAATATAGGCATCTCCCACATTTTCACTCCTTCCACACGCTTACACACTCACGCACACACACACACACACACACACACACACACACACACACACACACACATACACACGTGCCCGTGCACGACGCTCACGCTCATTCACGCGTGCATGCCAGCGATGTACAGCCGCTGACCAACGTCATCGAGAGGGACGTGCGCTAGCAATCACCCTTTGCACGGAGATTGCCGCTTGTCGCTGGACCTCAGACCGAAAACAGACTCGAAAAGTGCCAGTATTTTGTAATGTTGTGATTTTGGAACGGTTTTGAAGCGCATTTTCATAGATATCCTATATTTTCAAGTTTGATTATTTTGTTCGAAGAGGAAAACTCGGAAAACAGCATGCTACTTGCCGTCCATCGTCCACACTCGGGTTTGGAATATATGTCAAGACTTCGATATGCTTTAATCGTGGTAGGGAACTGAAATATGAATGCAATATTTTGGATATGCTTGTCAAAAGAAAAGCTCGTGGGTCGCTGTAAAGGGTACGTCGCAACATATACCATTCGACGACTTCAACGGTTCGGATAGCTGCACATGCATGTAGGATAATCGACTAATTGGAATTGCAAGAATTATATATTTAGTTCTTACGTCCCGACCCGAAGTCCCGTGTCAATTTTGTTTCCCCGCTTCGCACCAAAGCTGGAAAGCTTAAAATCAGCTGCAGATCCGGAACGCCAGGTGACCGCACCCAGCAATTAGGGTAAGGAGGTTTATGCATCACTTGAAAGAGGACGACCTACCCAATGCAGTGCAAATAGGCATGAATTGCCGAGGTCAACCTTAAGTTATGGAAACATGTGATGTGACCTTTCATTGACCTCGTGACTTTGTGACCAGGTAAAGCTCCCGCTACTCAAGTTTCCGAACGTTTCATAATTAACCTTCCCAGGGACGCACCAGTTGCCAAAGGGTATAACAATCGATATCAGTTTTCCTTAGCACAAGCAACACGCTGGCCATTTCCAGCTCTTGACTTAATCACAGACAAGGCAGAAAGGGCAATGGATGGCACCCTCGTCTTGCGGATGGCGAGGCTCCCGAAATGACGTCAGGGTGTGGGAGAATGACTGAATACACCGGAGGATCAGCGCAGATCAGACCCTGCCCGAGATACATATCTCGTGCCCGTCTGTCGCTCTTCAGGAGCTGAGGTGATTCGGACCGACCGACGTGTTGCAGATTGTTCCATCGCGTCCGCACGCGCGCTTCCTGGAGCCGCCTTCACGTGCCAGTATGTGGCGGATGGGCTTCAATGCACCGGTCGACTACCAGGACCACGAGGGCAGCTGCGGCGGACTGTTTGTGAGTGTCAGGGTGCCCGAGGCGGACTGTTTGTGAGTGTCAGGGTGCCCGAGGCGGAATGTTTTTGAGTGTTTGGGTGCTCGAGGCGGAATGTTTGTGAGTGTCAGGGTGCTCCAAGCGGACTGTTTGTGAGTGTTAGGGTGCCCGAGGCGGACTGTTTGTGAGTGTTAGGGTGCCCGAGGCGGAATGTTTGTGAGTGTCAGGGTGCCCGAGGCGGACTGTTTGTGAGTGTCAGGGTGCTCGAGGCGGAATGTTTGTGAGTGTTAGGGTGCCCGAGGCGGAATGTTTGTGAGTGTCAGGGTGCCCGAGGCGGACTGTTTGTGAGTGTCAGGGTGCCCGAGGCGGACTGTTTGTGAGTGTCAGGGTGCCCGAGGCGGACTGTTTGTGAGTGTTAGGGTGCCCGAGGCGGACTGTTTGTGAGTGTTAGGGTGCCCGAGGCGGACTGTTTGTGAGTGTCAGGGTGCCCGAGGCGGACTGTTTGTGAGTGTTAGGGTGCCCGAGGCGGACTGTTTGTGAGTGTTAGGGTGCCCGAGGCGGAATGTTTGTGAGTGTCAAGATGCCCGAGGCGGACTGTTTGTGAGTGTTAGGGTGCCCGAGGCGGACTGCCTGTAAGCTTCAGGGAAAGCTTCACGAACCACTTATCTCTCGGAGCAAATCCGATCTTGGCTCACTTCAGTCCGAATCTCCTCGGCCTGCAGGTCCATATGTTGTTCGCGTGCTCAACTTTAGCCTTTGCCAGTTGTCACACCAAGGTCAGCACTTCGACCATACGAACAGCGTTAATCTGGGCAACCGATCCCGAACACGGACATTTCAGTCGAAACGGGGGCACAGGCTTGGACGAACCGGGGTTCCGGGCGTTTACTTTGCCGGAAAATAGATCCATCGTCGGTGATGCTTCATAGGCTAACCTGTTTAGGGTAGCAGCCTGGTCAGCATCGATCCAGTGTTGTACACGTCTCACCAAATCACGCTGGCGTTGGAATTGATAGGTGTTTGCGGCTACACGATCTGGGTCACGATCTAGGGCGATCTCGCCATGACACTATGCCTGTATTCCCTCCAGCAGCCACAGCTGGCTGTGGAAAGCCGAAGCGGGTGGTGCGAATGCGACCGGGCGTGGGGCGTGCCGTGTGAAAGTCTGGCTGGATGGACGAGCCTGTAATCCTCCGGTACCTATGTCCTAGTTATCTGTCCAAGCCTGCGTGTCTTCTAGAACTCTTATCGCCTTGTAAGTGCTGTAAAACAGATCACGGCATGGGCTGCTTTGGTGGTGCTCAATTCTGCGACACGGCGAGGTGGCCAATTTGTTCAAATAGCAACACATACTGCTCCTCATTTATCGTACATTTGCATAGTGAGCGATCTCGGCTGACCCCGTATCTAAAGTGTGAATGGCTCGCTGCGGGTGAGCTCGGCTGACCCTTGTCCACAGTACCAATGGCTGGCCAACGGTGGCCGATGCGGCATCTGCGGCGACAGGTGGGACGAGTGGCCACGACCGCACGAGATCGGTGGACGCTTCGCTACCGGCAGCATCGTGCGCCGATATCGTCGCGGACAGGTGCGTAGCAATGGTGCGCGTGCCGCCGCAGCCGGCTGAGGGATGCAGTCACGCGGCGGGTCGTGCAACTTCGCGCCGCGTAACTGGCGGTGACCGTTTTCTGTCACGCTGTCCTTTGAGTTTCTCGTTTGCCAGCGTTCGGTAACCGCTGACAGGTGTGCCATGGATGGCCTCAGTTTTGAAGCGGACGTGGGAATTGTGCTGGAAATGACTCGCGTTTGAAGTGAGCACGCAATCTCCGCCGATAATGGTGTTATGTGGTTTCTCGATCACGATGTTTGTTTGTCTGTTTATTGGGTGGTTCACGACGTACTTTATGGACATTCACGGCCACACTGTTTCGCCGGTGGGCCGCGGAATTGGGAAATGTCCTGAGTGGCGCTAGTGTCGAACGCGGGACCTTTGGTACCCATAGCCCGGCACCTTAACCGCCCGGCCATCCCCGCCCCTCGATCACGACGTAATGAGTACAGCACCCAGCGAGTCAGTGAGAAGCCCGGACTGGCCGCCTGCATTACGTCATAACTGTTTAACGTGGAGCCTCCCACGAGCACTGGGCGTGTGCAGGGTCGTGCAAGTGAGAGACTGAGGGTAAGTACTTGGGTGTGCAGTTGACATATAATTAAGTTGGCTGTAGTTTATGCGCCGGAGCACCAATGTAGAGTGTGGCTTTCCCACACAGCTCTCTCTCTCTCCTTTCTCTCTTCCTCTCTCTCTCACTCCCTCTATCTTTCTCTCTTCCTCTCTCTCACTCCCTCTCTTTCTTTCTCTCTTCCTCTCTCTCTCACTCCCTCTAACTTTCTCTCTTCCTCTCTCTCTCTCTCACTCTCTCTCACCCCGTCTCTCCCCTCTCTCTTCTCTCTCTCTCTCTCTTTCTCTCTTTCTCTCTCTCTTTCTCTCTCTCTGTCCCTCTCTATCTCCCTCTCTCTGCCTCTCACTCTATATCTGTCTCTTGCTGTCTCTTTCTGCCTCTCTCTGTCACCATCTGTCTCTCTCTCTCTCTTTTCTCTCTCTCTACCTTTCTCTCTTTCTCTCTCCAACTGTCCCTCTGCCGCTGCCAGCAGCTTACGGTGACGTCATGTGACCGTGTCCACAGACCATTTCTACTCTGGTGGAGGTGACCACCGCACATCGAGGCTACATGGAGTTCAGAATCTGTGAACTCACCGGAGAACAGCTAGAAGCCACCCAATCGTGTCTCAACAGGTAGCGACGAGTGGGATCCTTGCAATCAGTGAGACAAAATGCACTTGGACGGATCACTGTCAGGATCGCTGTGGTCGTCCTCAAAGCACGCGTGTCGACCTCATTGCTTCCAGGATTCAACACGGGCTCGCATGGATCACCGCTATGGCTTGCGCCAGATTCACATCTTACTGATAAAGCATTCAGCCCCAATAAAAACATGTGGTCTTAAACATTGATCTTAAGCGGACATCGACTGCGGAGGGGTATTTAACCTGTCATTGACTGGGAGGGTCGTCCTTCATCTCTCTCTCTCATCCTTGGGGAGTTTTGGGGATATCTCCCGAGATCGGCAAAAAAAAGAATTGTCAGAACATTTTTTTTCAAAGCCAACTCCATACACCTCTACAAAAATTATGATCCAGTTCGCCATGAGTCAGCCGTAGATGACGTTGGAATGACGTACGTCCCTTTACTCTGACTTTTGACTTAAAAAAGTACACTTAGAATATCATAAAATTACAATTGCCAAGATACCGTGTTTTTATTTATGTTAACGCATAGCCGGATGGTAACGTTATGAAGTATTTAAGTTTGTGCATCACATGAAAATAAATAGATCGTAGAATAAGATGTTAATATTCACTTAATAATCTTATAAACTGTTTTGTTGAATTGCACATAGCTCATTCTCATTCGTACCTTAATGCACTCGTACATTAATACGTGCAACATGCATTTAACTATAGATGTTTAATTATGCATAGACACAAAATATAGAAAAAACAGCGTAAGATATCAATTTTCATCAAATACAATTTTTAACGCTTTTATTCATACATATATAAAACTTAATGTATGTGAAAGAGCGCAAAGCATGCACATTTGAACCAAATTTCAAGTAAATATTTTATCAGATGACCGAGGTATGGACATCTCCAGGCCACGAATTGTCGGCGTGGGCCAGTGGGTGTCCCGTCTGAGGCTCAGTTCGGCCAGTGGGTGTCCCGGCTGAGGCCCAGCTCGGCCAGTGGGTGTCCCGGCTGAGGCCCAGCTCGGCCAGTGGGTGTCCCGGCTGAGGCCCAGTTCAGCCAGTGGCGAGCTGTAGGGGGGGGGGGGGAGGTGCAATTTCGCGTTGAGGTTGAACCATTTTCACATCATTTCTACCTCGTCCTGTTGTATTCCATTCCATTCCCACGGGTACCAAGGCAGATATCTCGTTTTATTCCTTGATCTAGACCCGTGACCCTCTATTTAACCAGACACGCCCCCCAAAACTAATCTACTCTGACATCGCACGACGGCAACCGATTGCTGTTTTACTCGCTCCAATGGGTCCATTGTACGTTTACTTTATCATTACCTACTCCAGTTACCGAAACCGGACCGCCCGCCCGGCTACTCCGACAACAATGACAAACAGTAGTTTTCAGGATGTGTAGGGACTAACATGCAACGTGAAATCAATCGCATGACAGTCATTTGCATTCATGCCAACATTCTAGTTGACCAAGTTTGGTTCAATTAACCTGCCATGAACTTGACCTGACTTGACCTCGGTGACCTAACATGACTTTGAAACTATAGAGCATAACAATATACATCAAACAAGTCGCTAGTGCTGCTAAGAACACAAAAGAACACTTTTGCAAATATACTGGAAACGCATCAACGTCCATATTTTGTGGTCTGGCGCTTGGAAAATTGATTGACTTTAACGACCCCTAACTAAAAAAAATGCCGGCCGATTTTCACTTTCCTTGCTTTAAACAACGCCCCGGTCATTCCTAAGCAGGTACGCAAACAATAGCGTATATCGCCAGGTACAGCCTGGAGCTATGTATGGATAATTGGAGGTGTGGGCGGATTTCGAGTTGCAAGCTTTTATAGTTTTTAAGCAAGCTTCAAATATCGTAAATCTAAAGGCGTATCGAAAAGCTAGAGACACTGTGAAGCAAAAAACCAGAGGTTATTAGATACGTTATTAGATACAGAATCAACATAAGTACAGGAGGGCGTCTTTCATAATTAGTCACTAAAGAAACCGGTGTGGGTGGGGGTGGGGGTGAGGAGCTGAGTATATGTTTTTGGGGGGTCACCCTCACCTTGAAATGTCGTCAGCTAGTTATTTAGACTTTAGAGCGCATCGACCTTGTTGATCATATAGCGCCCATCCATTGAGATCTCGGAAACTACTGAGGCTAGAAGCATACAATTTGGAGGGGAGATTGCGGCTGCAGTGAGTTCTCTGTAACATAATGTTGATAACCCAAGGTGGATACCTTCAGTACGGTTAATGATACAGCTTCAGGGCCACGGTATTGCGGTAGCATCTTAAAATGGATAGAGTTGTGGCTTTCAGAAAGACAGCAAGAGTGATGCTAAATGGTACAAAGTCATCATGGCAAAATGTTCTTAGTGGAATCCCCCAGAGGTCAGTACTAGGGTCACTACTGTTATTATATTTGTAAATAACATTGAAGTGGCAGAGTAAGGTTTTGAAATTTGGGGAAGATTTGAAGGGCCTTAGGGAAAAAAAAGGAAAAAAAAAAAAAAACTCATTTAAAAAAAAAAAAAAAAAAAAAATGAAAGGGGAAAAAAAGAAATTAAATTTTTTTAAACAAGCATGTAGGTCAGGTTATGTCGGCACGCCGCGCCACCGTGCCGACAAAACCTTCGTGGACTTGAACGGCCGGCGTACGGCCGACCCGCGGCTCATCGGTCGACTTTGTACACCCGCAGTTCCCGTATTTACCGACAGATATAACAATTGTTTTCCATGTGATACGTGTAACAATTTACCGTCACAGTATTTAATTACAATACCTTGTACGTTTAAGCAATATCGTTGAAAAATAGTATAGGTGGATTGATTCCACCCCACCCATCTGCTCGTGTTAAGGACCTAGAAATAAATCAAACGTAATCCAACTAGCATAATTGTGGATACCTCTTCAAGAAGTCATTTTTTGATACTTGTATGCCAAGAGCCGGATAATTATCAAAAGCCGGAGCACATTTTAGACTGCTATAGGCCAAGCCAGGTCGGGCCCTTCGCCAGCGCGCTAGCCATCGTTCATTTTGTTCTACTCTGCATCGGGCAGCCCTGCCCCACCCTCCCGTGACCTTCCCCACCCTAACCTATCGGTCCTGAGACTGGCGGACGGCTGGGGAAGCTCTGTCTCGCCCTGCACACTATCCCACCTTCCCCACCCTAACCTATCGGTGCCCGTGTGGCAGGAACCTGCTGAAGCTGGCGGACGGCTCAGGCACCAAGTTCCGAGTCGGCGAAAAGTCAGCCATGGCGAGGGTACGCCTGCGCCTGCCGGCCCGCCTGACCTGCCAGCACTGCGTCATACAGGTCAGTCGGTCAGTGACCTCTGCCCGGTCACCCATGTCAGTGAGTGACCTCAGCCAGGACATTGACTAACCTCAGCCAGATGGGCAATGCAAGTCATTCAGTGCGCCCGGCAAGGTCAGTCCTCCAGGTCGGTCCTCCAGGTCAGTTAGTGGCCTCGGTCAGCTTAGTCAGCTGACAGTGATATCTGCCGGGTCTGTCAGTCGACTGCGAGCCCGTCAGCTCGGACAGCTGACGACGGCTTCAGGTCGCATCTAACAGGTGACAACGATCTCAGCCAAGTCGCGTACGTTGACGGTAAGATCGACCAAGCTAACTCGACAGCATTGATGACAGATACGTCCTGGTTACTGCTCAAGCAAGAGCCGAGTACTGGTTTGCTTCGCTCACCACAAGCATGAGTCCAAGTCAGTGTCATACCTACGACATGCGTCAGGGGACAAACGGATTTAGAGAGAGAGAGAGAGAGAGAGAGAGAGCCCACCTACCCCAATTTGTTTTTCTTGGTCACATAGTTTCGATCACGATTTTTGAAAGGGTCCATCTGATGAACATAATTTGTGACACTTTGGTTTTCCTGTGGAGGAGGCTAAAAGCACAACCATCCTTCCTAAGTCGCTGAATTGTAAGCCCCTCCATCTGTTCAAAGTTTTGTCTGGTATCCCTGGATAAGTCATGTCGCACTGCTGGAATTACATTTGCAACTTAAATGTACTTTGAAGTCACTTAAAATTGCAAAATTTCCATATTTCACGCTTTTCAGTCCATAGCGTCAGGTCATTACCACGCCAACGTTCGTGCACGTTTATACCCGCCTTGCGCATTCGGTGCATTCGCCACACGTCGTGCGATTCTATGGTTTTCTCTATTCCCCTACATTTTGCTAATTGCTGCCACATGACAGCGTTGTGTCACGATTGCTAGCTTGGAATGCTTCGCATCGGGGCCTGCTGGAAAAAATCGTGTAATTAAACTAAAAGAGTATTTAACTTTTTCCACATTTTTATGCCAAAGAAACATCGATACCTGAGCTTTGAAGCACCTCATCTTTTAAAAACTGAAATAACCAATTGGCTGCTGAACCGAGGCGAACCGAGACGGCCCAGACGGAAATGCTGAGATCCCAACATCGTCGCGAGGTTTGAGGCCAGGTGTATTTTTGGGGGATTAGTTCTCGGTATTTATTTAAGACAGCGACAAGAAATTGTTCAGGCCCAACGAGCATTTGTGCTGTATCAGCGCGATTTTTGCAGGCCCGATGGAATTTTGGTGGATATAGCGCGATTTTGTGTGTGTGTGTGTGTGTGGGGGGGGGGAGTACCGGCGCAATTTTTCCGTACCCCGGCGCGACTCTTGGGGCGCATTACCTCTCTGGGGAGGAGTTGCCCGCTTGCCCCTCCTCCTTTGGACACCGCTGGTTCAAGCTGGTTTCTGATGGGTGTTGTTTGTTTTGTGGCTTCCTGTGTGGCTCCGGATATTGCTACTGCTTCGTGCGACATATGGTTCGCCGTCAGTGTGCACGGGAGACGAATTTCCAGACTATCGGCCACGGACATTAAAAGCCAGCATCAGCAACAGCATCAGCGTCTGTCGGTTGGTTATTGGTTCTACGACACGTCGGCCGTTGAGTCATTAAGCGTCGCCAATATATCACGCCGATTGGTCGCGGGCGAAGAGTAGCGACAGGTGAGACTCGAACCCACAACCTTTCGATTGTGAGACGAGCAACCTACCCCTAGACTACTCGTCCCTCATCAGCGTCTGTCGCAGTGGGCGATGCCCTACCTAAGATAACTAGAGACAACGACCTGCCCCGCCAGCAGGCAACAGGCAGCGCGGCCTCTGGGCAACTGTGGACTGTGCAATGACTGTTGTGCTAAAGAAAATGGCCAGGGATTGCTCGTCCACCACTACCCCCGTCGGAAAATACTCGACCCACCACCGACGCACGCGGCACCTTTTGTAAGGTGCGCACGAAATTTCACCTCCATCAGTATGCTTCGAGTTACAATTAATGCTCAGTGCCTCGGGTAACATTCTGCTGGGGCCGTAGATAGCCCAATCCCGGAGACCTTCCGCCATGCCAGAGACCCCCTGGTACACCAGAGGCTCTCTGGCATACCAGAAGCCTTTTGGCACACCAGAAGCTCTCTGGCATACTAGAGGCTCTCTGGTACACCAGAAGCCCTCTGGCACACAAAGTCCTCTGGAAGTCTCAAGAGTTCTCTCATTGTTTCAGGCATGTTTGCGATATTCCAGTCGAGCAGCAGGAGGCCGCGGTAGTTTCCGAAGGCGGAGGGGCGGGCGGCAGCCAGCCACCACCCCTGACCATTTTCACATCTTCGATGCAATAGGTGCCCCTTTGCTCATCATTCGGTAGCTGAGAGGCCGGACAATTCGCATGTCAAAAAACCAGAATATTCGAATCGTGAAGGGGATCTTCGTTGCATTGATTTACTGCAACATTTTTGAATTGATATCCAAAAAGTACGTACAACTGTATATGGAGTTTTGGTTTCAGCACATGCAGTGCTAGACCGTGCGCCACGATGGAAGACATAGCAGTTGGTCACGCCATTGACGACGAGATTGCAAGTGCACTACATGGTCAGGCACAGCTGAGGATTTGTTTTTTGGTTGGTTCACAACACACGTTATGCACATTCACAGCTAATGGCGCCGCCCACACTGTTTCGCCGGTGGGCCGCGGGATTGGGAAATGTCCTGAGTGGCGCTAGAGTCGAACCCGGGACCTTTGGTAACCATAGCCCGACACCTTAACCACTCGGCCATCCCCGCCCCGGCACAGTTGAGGACAGGTGTTCTTGGCCCCGAATTAGTTTCCTGTATTTATTCGAGTCACCAACACAAAGTTGTTCGTGCACGTGCAATGATCATTCCTCTGTGCACCATACAGCAGTAAAAACACTGCAAACTGGCCGCGAGCCATGCACTGATTGTCTAAGCTGAAGGAGATGACTTAATGGTATGTGGCATGAGCTCACGCAGGCGTTTGTGGTACCACGTGACTCTGTTTGTAGTACCACGTGACTCTGTTTGTGGTACCACGTGACTCTGTTTGTGGTACCACATGACTCTGTTTGTGGTGCCACGTGACTCTGTTTGTGGTACCACATGACTCTGTTTGTGGAACCACGTGACTCTGTTTGTGGTACCAGGTGACTCTGTTTGTAGTGCCACGTGACTCTGTTTGTGGTGCCACGTGACTCTGTTTGTGGTACCACATGAATCTGTTTGTGGTACCACATGACTGTGTTTGTGGAACCACGTGACTCTGTTTGTGGTACCACATGACTGTTTGTGGTACCATGTGATTCTGCTTAAGGTACGACATAACTCTGTGGACGACAGCTCCATCTCGGTAAGATAGCAACATATCTGACGCAAACTGGTAGCAGGCCATGCTCCCTTTGACCGGAAATGAACTCTATGAATGGCCAAATGGTCTCCAAAGGACGCGTTCCAATTTTAGCGTTTGGCGTAGTCTGATCAGTGGCGACCTTGCCTGGCAACAATCTTGTCCACAGAGTTCAAGAGTTCAAGATGTAATGGGTAATCTAAATAGGTCAAACGGGTCACGCAGAACAGAGTGAACGTTTCGGCAGGTACGTTATCTGGCGTTTTTGCCGAGTGACCTAACTTCTTCGGGAACGCTATTTAAGTATTTAGTTGGAGCATTGCTCTTAATACGAGTGTTTTTCAACGCTGTTAACAGGTTGCGAACTTTCTACGTCGGTACATCGCTATAGGAAATTACACATGATATTGTGAAGTAAATGCAAATGCAGCAACTGAATTACTTAGTCACCACCTTAAGCTAATCAACGTTTCAGCGCATCAGCAACATAACCTAAGCTCATCAACATTCATGTGAGGGAACTCCTTGGAAATCCGTAAGACGAGCGCCATGTGTACAATGTAACCTAACCTGGAAGACCACCTAATGTGGTGTAGGGCACCAGCTACAATATATGTAACGCATACAACACCTATGCGGAGGTGTTGCAACTTCTTTGGCTTTATTACGTCCTGCATAGCAATTGATTTTAGCCCCTCTTGGGCGCTTTCTGCGAAGCACTTTGATCCGATGCAGAAATTGGCGCGTAGCGGCGATGCTGAAGCATGCATGGTGCACGTCGGTGAAGGGGCCTCGAGCAGCCGACCGGACAGCTGCGACGATCCCGATTTCGTCCAATTAGGAGCGAGAGATGCCGAGTCCAACCAGCCGGGTGTTGTCTGCGCGGGCGATATCTAGCGCACGGCCGACGGCGAATCATGCCGTCGCGAAACGACTAAGTAGCCTCCGGCTGTTTCTAATGAAGTTTGCACGCGGTGTGGCGGCCGGGCGTGGAGGAGCGCCGGCGGTATGTCTGTGTGTGTGTGTGTGTGTGTGTGTGTGTGTGTGTGTGTGTGTGTGTGTGTGCCGTTTCTTTCCGGCTGGTCAGCGATCTGTGTCGGCTGGTGGCCGGGCCATCTGTCGTGGCGCGGCAGCGGCGGCCGCCCCGCTGTCGCCAGCTGCAGCGGCGCTGGTGGTCCGCACAGCTGTCACCTCTCATCTGGGTCACTGTCTCACCGGTCAGCTGTCAGCTGCAGCTGCCCGCCAGACTGTGGTACTGACCACTGTGGTACTGACCACTGTGGTACTGACCACCGCGACTGTGGTACCGACCACCACGACTGTGGTACTGACCACCGCGACTGTGGTACTGACCACCGCGACTGTGGTACTGACCACCGCGACTGTGGTACTGACCACCACGACTGTGGTACTGACCACCGCGACTGTGGTACTGACTACCGCGACTGTGGTACTGACCACCGCGACTGTGGTACTGACCACCGCGACTGTGGCACTGACCACCGCGACTGTGGTACTGACCACTGTGGTACTGGCTGGTGGCAGCAGGTACTTAAAACGTTGGGTCCGAAGCACGACCTCGGTCAGCCTCCTATGATCAGGCACGACTGCGGCACCTCGCAGGTACTCTGAAGCTCAGTCCATTAAGTCAACACTAGCATTGAAGTCAGTATTGAATTGAATTAATATCAGTATTGAAGTCGGTATTGTCAACAACACTAATCATCCACTGTGTATGGCCTGATCAGAACTCCAGACACTATTTCTCGATCAACCAGGATTCATGATGTGAGAATTTCTCGAAGCGTCAGTACCAGCAGCAAATTCGGCCGGACTCCAACCGGCTCTAAATCTGTTTGAAATAGCGCTCAACGAAATACATATAGGAACAAACTGATGTTGCACTTCTATTAACATCCCATTAGACTGCATAGCGTGTACGGTCAACATGCCAGGTCAGGCCATACCTTCGCACTTCCAAACAAGCATGCGATGGCTTGCGAAAGCCTGTAAGGAGTAAGCACTCTAAGCGTTGTATGAGTGGCATTGCTGGTTTTGCACTTCGAGGCACGCTAACCACTTCGGCCTTTTTGCGTCAATTTAGATGTGTTTTAGTGTTTCTGTTGCGGCGGTGTGCTTCTGTTGCAGTGTTGTGTTTACTACAGTAGTGTGTGTCTGTTGCAGTGGTGTGTGTCTGTTGCAGTGGTGCTTGTCTGTTACAGTGGTGTGTGTCTGCTACAGTGGTGTGTGTCTGTTACAGTGGTGTTTGTCTGCTGCAGTGGTGTTTGTCTGTTGCATTGGTGTGTTTACTACAGTAGTGTGTGTCTGTTGCAGTGATGTGTGTCTGTTGCAGTGGTGTGTGTCTGCTGCAGTGGTGTGTGTCTGCTGCAGTGGTGTGTGTCTGCTGCAGTGGTGTGTGTCTGCTGCAGTGGTGTTTGTCTGCCGCAGTGGTGTGTGTCTGTTACAGTGGTGTGTTTGTCTGCCGCAGTAGTGTTTGTCTGCCGCAGTAGTGTGTGTCTGTTGCAGTAGTGTGTGTCTGCTGCAGTGGTGTTTGTCTGCTGCAGTGGTGTGTGTGTGTGTGTTGCAGTGGTGTTTGTCTGTTGCAGTGGTGTGTGTCTGTTGCAGTGGTGTGTGTGTGCTGCAGTGGTGTTTGTCTGTTACAGTGGTGTGTGTCTGCTACAGTGGTGTGTGTCTGTTACAGTGGTGTTTGTCTGCTGCAGTGGTGTTTGTCTGTTGCATTGGTGTGTTTACTAAAGTAGTATGTGTCTGTTGCAGTGATGTGTGTCTGTTGCAGTGGTGTGTGTCTGTTACAATGGTGTGTCTGTTGCAGTGGTGTGTGTCTGCTGCAGTGGTGTTTGTCTGTTGCAGTGGTGTGTGTCTGTTGCAGTGGTGTGTGTGTGCTGCAGTGGTGTTTGTCTGCTGCAGTGGTGTTTGTATGCTGCAGTGGTGTTTGTCTGTTGCAGTAGTGTGTGTCTGTTGCAGTAGTGTGTGTCTGTTGCAGTGGTGTGTGTGTCTGTTGCAGTAGTGTGTGTCTGTTGTAGTAGTGTGTGTCTGTTGCAGTAGTGTGTGTCTGTTGCAGCAGTGTGTGTCTGTTGCAGTAGTGTGTGTCTGTTGCAGTAGTGTGTGTCTGTTCCAATGCTGAGACTCTCCTGCAGTGGCGGTACCGGACGGGTAACAACTGGGCTGTGTGTGTATGTTGCAGTAGTGTGTGTCTGTTCCAATGCTGAGACTCTCCTGTAGTGGCGGTACCGGACGGGTAACAACTGGGGCATCTGCCCGGACGGCAGCAGCCGGCTGGGCTGCGGACCCCAGGAAGAGTTCCGCGGCTGCGCCGACGTCACCGTGCTCGAGCGGGACGGCTCGGAGGCGTCGCCACTGCAGGTGGCCGCCAGTCGTGACCGTGACCGTGACCGCGACCGTGACTCGCGACGGGAATCCGAACCAGAACCGTGACCGTGACGATGATCCGGACCGGGACCGTGACGGTGACCGTGACCGTGACGAGGATCCGGACCGGGACAGTGACCGTGACCGTGACCGTGACCGTGGCGAGGATCTGAACCGGAACCGTGTCCGTGACGGTGAACGTGAACGTGATAATGATCTTAGCCGGGACCGTTACCGTGAACGTGAACGTGACGGGAATTTGAACCGAAATCGTGACCGTGACCGTGACCGTGGCGAGGATCCGGACCGGGACCGTGGACGTGAACGCGGCAGTGATTTGGGTCGGAACCGTGACCGTAACGTGGGTCAGGGTCGGGTCCGTGACCGTGGCCGTGACGGGGGTCCGGGTCGATACCGTGACCGGTATCGTGACGACGAACGTGACGGGGACCTGGGCCGGGACGGGGACCGAGGCGTAGAGCGTGACGCGGGCAGGTACGGGGGCCGACCGCGCTACTCCTCGCCGCCCGGCGAGGCGGCGCCACCGACCGACGACGTCGGCAGCGACGGCTTCATCGACACCGACGACTTGGACGAGGTGGACCTGACAGAGCTGGACCCGTTCGGCATCGACATCGACGTGGGTGGCGGGCAGACGTTCGGCGGCAGCGACAACACCGTCGGGGACACTGTCAGCAGTTCGCTGAGGTGATTAGACACACCACCTACCAACAGACCTGCACAGACCCTGGTAACCTGATGGATCAAACCCAACACCGACCAACAGATCCTGCACAGACCCTGGTACCTGATGTAGCGGATCAAACCCAACACCGGCCAACAGATCCTGCGCAGACACTGGTACCTGAGGTAGCGGATCAAACCCAACACCGGCCAACAGATCCTACATAGAACATGGTCAGCTGAGGTAGCCAATCATATCCAGCACCACTCAACAGATCCTGCACAGACCCTGGTCACCCAATGTAGCGGATCGGCGCTGTATGACCAACGCAGTCGATGCGCCCGAAAGCCCAAATAACCAACCAACCAACCAATGTAGCGGATCAAGCCAAACACCGGCCAACAGATCCTGCATAGACCCTGGTCACCTGACGTAGCGGATCACACCCAACAGCGGCCAACAGATCCTACATAGACCCTAATCAGCTGAGGTAGCCAATCATATCCAGCACCACTCAACAGATCCCAACAGACCATGGTCAGCTGATGTGGCGGATCAGATGCAACATCGATCAGCAGATCCTATGCCGATCTGATCTGAGCATCATTAGTGGTTTGGGAGCGTGATCCTCTTCGCCCAGAGATAAGACAGCAACTCGGGATAGTGGGAAGAAAAAGCAAAATCACATCATGTGCACCAGTGAGGTATACAAGCACCCAAAAAAGACCAACGTTTCTCTTCTTAGCTCACCGGGATGGTCCCATACGGCTTGAATTTCTCAGTATTAGATTATATAGCGACGCGAATAGCTTTCGGTCTAAACTGACAGACCACGAATCAGGTGCATGCTACAGCTTATGAAGATATTATTTTACTCTGGCTTGCCTATTTCTTGAGGCGATTTCCCAGATCGGGTAGCATTAGTGCGGGTACTGAAATGAAAGCATGGTCCAATCGCGTTTCCAGTGTCACGCAGTTATGAGGGCCCATGCGTTCTGTGACTGAAATAAGAGTGGTCACAGATAGTCTGGAGCTAGAAATGTATGCTTTCACACATCATTGGTCCACATGTTGTTCTTTCTTTTACTTCTGACTATCCCGAGATGGCTACCATATGCCTGGGCAAAAAGGACCATGATCTCAAACAACTACCATGCACTTGTCGAAATCACATTAGCTAGCATGCAACTTGGAAGGAAAGGTTGTGATGGTTTCCGCAACCTGGTACTGTGCTGCGCAGATGTCCTGGCAGCACAGCGCAGTCACGGGCCCACGCCTCCACAGGCTATCCGGCATGCGGCGCGGCAAGCAGCTGCTGGGCGGCGCGACCGCCTCCAGCGCCGCTCGTGCCGACATGACCTGTCACGCGCTCGGCATCTGGGTGACGGTGTCCGGCATGGACACGTGGTGCCAGACCAACTGTCTGGCCGAGCCGATGCCCAGCTGTCCGTACCGCATGTGCCGGTGCCGACCAGCGGCGGCGGCGGCGGCGGCGGCGGCGGCCGTGCCCGCGCGGGCCTCGCTTCAGGTGCTGCAGGGCGAGCTTCCCGACGGGCCGCCGGCCGAGCCCAGCACCCTGCAGGCGCTGCTCTCCGAGCTGGCCACGCTGCGCGGCGAGCGACAGCGGTACCGCTCGGCGGCCGGCCAGTCGGCCCGGCTGGCCTACCCGGCCGCCGGTTTGACGTCGCGCCCCGGCGGTCGTCAGCCGTACCAGGCGCCGCGGGCGACCACTCTGGCGCCGGCGCCGGCGCCCGCCGCCGCACCACCGCAGGCGGCGGTGCCCGACGGCGTCGAGCGGTTCCCGGCGGAGCCGCTGGCCGACCGCCAGGTGCCGCAGCTCGGTCCGGGCCCCGAGCCGGACGCCGAGCTGCTGCCGGCCGCGTTGCTGATGCGGGAACTGCAGCGCGGCCGGCTCCAGCGCCTGCAGCAGCAGCAACGAGAGCAACTGGAGAAACGGCACGAACAGCAGCTGAACCAGCAGCTGCAGCAGCTCAGGCAGGACCGACAGGAGCAGCAACGGCAGAAGAAAGAGCAGCAGAAGCGGCGGCAAAAGGTGCAGCAGCAGCCCCAGCGGCTGAAGCAGGAAAAACAACAGGTACAAAAGCAACAGCAGGAGCAACAGCGGCAGCAGCAACAGGGCCAGCAGCAGCAGCAGCAGCCGCAGTGGGAGACGAGCGTGCAGTGCACGGCGGTGGTGCCGTGGCGCTTCATGAGCGGCGTCACCAAGTGGTGCATCAACAACTGCCTGGGCGGGCAGCGGTCGTCCTGTCCGGTCACCATCTGCGCGTGCAGCAGCGCGCGCGTCACGCTGCGCCACCCGCAGCTGACGCTCGGCCGCAACCACACCCTGCTGCAGGTCACGCGGCACGGACAGCGCGCCCGCATCGTGCTCAACGCAGACGCGGCCGCCAACGGCACCGGCCGCAACACCACACTCTACTTCAAGGCTAAGGCGCCCGGCTTCCTCTTCTTCATCCAGCCGATCGACCGCGGCGGCGGCGGCGGCAGCAGCAGCGGCGGCGGCAGCGGCGGCGGCGGCGGCGGCGGCGGCGGCGAGAGGTCGCAGAACGCGCGCGCCGTCGTAGTGCCCGCGGGCCAGACGGCGGGCCGTCCGGTGACGCGGCTGAGGCCGGCCGCGGTGCTGCGTCCGCAGCGGCCCATTGGCGACGCTGCCGTCCGCGGCCTGCAGCGTCACGCGGGCGACGCCGGCCAGTCGCGCGCCACCGCCGCCGACTCCTCCACCGACCTGACCTCGGTCGGCCGGCGGGAGCTGCGCAAGCGCCAGGCCGACTGTCGCGGCGTCGGCAACTGGCGCCAGTCGTACGCCATGGACTACTGGTGCGAGGTCAACTGCGCTTCGGACAAGGTGCGAAACTGTCCCAAGACGCTGTGCGAGTGCCGGAAGAACGCCCGACTGCGGAGACTGTAGACGCGGCCGCTAGTCGCCGTGCCTTCCAGTGAGCCGCTTCAAACGTATCACTCGACCGGCTGCAATGGCCGCTCGGACTACCGCTGTGCAGCGTACCAGCTGGGCAGTTGCGACGTACAGCATCGCCGAGCCGCCGGGCAACGTGACACGTGTCCACATTCACCGCAGTAATGCGGCCTGAGGATTCTGCTGAGGTGCTGTTCACTCGGCCGAGATAGCACGCGGCCAACTGACCGGAAAGCAGCGTCACTGCTGTGATGAATACTCAGTCGAGATCACTTCGTCAACTGACCAGTACCCACGGTAGCACTGCTGCTGTAGCGAGGTGACACGTCACACAGCCAGCTGTCCATTGTCCACTGTAGCACTGCTGCTGTACCGAGGTGACACGTCGCACAGCCAGCTGTCCACTGTCCACTGCAGCACTGCTGCTGTACCGAGGTGACACGTCACACAGCCAGCTAACAACCGTCCACTGCAGCACTGCTCCTGTACAGAGACGAGGCGTCACACAGCCAACTATCCACTGTCCACTGTTGCAGTGTTGTTGTACTGAGGTGACAGGATGCACAGTCCTAACCATACTATCCAATGTAGCAGTGCTGTTGTACTGAACCCAGACCTCCCGTGGCTATCTGACCAAACTGTCCACCGCAGTGTCAGTGCTGTGCACGGTGCGATGCTAGCAGTAGCGGTGCCAGTGTTTCAAGTTGCGCTCGGTGCAGCAATCAGCCGGCGGCGCCAGCTTTATCGACGCGACAGAACTCGGTCGCCTGCACCAGCGGACATCGTCGACGCCTGACAAACGCCGACTCGCAGTGCCGTGCTGGTTATGAACTGTGGAGGTTCTGAGCTGTGGACGTTATGAACTGTGGAGGTTATGAGCTGTGGACGTTATGAACTCGGGAGGTTATGAGGTGTGGACGTTATTGTACACTGTCGTGCTGTCGGCACTCACTGTTTGCAGTCGGAGATAGTACCAGCGCCGCTCTGTGTTATTGCTGCGATTTGTCGGTGCAGTTGCACGCATTGTTGCCGTCAATATTGGTGTGAACATTAGACGCCTGCACGAGTTACAAGCATGGCCGGTGCTCGTGAATATCGGGGACAAGAAGTGCCAGTGTACACCCGCCACCAGAGGGGGTGTCGAGCGGTCTCTCAGAGCTGAGCGTGCATCACGCAGAGCTGCCGCCAGCGGCGGTCCACAGGTGAAGACTATAGCTTTTAAGGTAAATTTATGCTCACTGGGGTATGTTAGTGAATGGCCATATTATTACTTTGGCTTCACAGCACCGAAATTGCCATGATTGATCGGAAACTGAGACCGATGTCTTCATTTCATCGAAAGCGTTCGTTTTGCAACATCCACGTGCTAGGATCTGTTGCTGAGGTAGTTTTATGTACAATATACGGGAACTGGAATAGCCACCTTGCAGTTTTTATACAACTAAATGCATGCAGCGAAGCATGCAATGTTATGGTGTCAGGTATTAAAGACAAGGGAATGGCGATGGTAGCCTGTTGCTTAACCCGCGCACGTCCGGGGGCAGATATCTGCCCCCTCCGGTTTTCCTAATTTGCTGCCAAACTAATCGGGTTAGCAATGCCAAACCTGGCATAGCTGTTCATTAGTCGTTTCCGCATATCCTCACACATTTTTAATCCTGGGTCATCTCAGGTCAGGTCACGAGATCAGGCGAAGTGACCCAACTACGCTCGAAGTTCTAGGTGGCGTAACTTCCACAATAATTGGGCGATTGATTTCAAACCTATAACATGTCATAATCTCATCAGGGACCATAATATGCATATCAATTTTTTTTTTCGTAGCATTGACCTTAGGTCAGGTCGCGGCCATGACTTCCCCATTATAAGGCTGTGGTGAAATATACAAATGTTTCCTGGTTACATATTTGCGCTCGCAATGATCTCACAACGGTTGTGGCATGTAGTTGGAAGCTATGCTCAATGCTACCGGTGACATTTTTGCTCAGTGGCCTTACCAAGGTCTCTGAGGTCATCTGAGATCAGTACACATTTCTGCACATTATATCGCACTGCATTGAGCTAGAAGGTTGAAATTACCGTCATTGTGCTTGTATCGCCAATACGTGTCGATTGATACATTACATGACCTCCCTAGGCGGCTTCATGATCTTTACCTGTAGTCATGACTTAATGACCTTGACCTGAGTTTGGTTGACCTGACCTTAAATTACACTGCCTATTGTCGGTAGCGCATTTCAAGGACTGTCAAATAGCGTTCGCCGTTTGTTTCTATCTGTTACAGTTGCTGAGATGTGTATCAATATCTGAGTCCCACCTGATCTGGTCGAATTTGACCTATGATGACCCAGTGACCTGAATGTTGACCTAAGCGAAAAAATGGCCGAAACACTTTCGATAGAGCCTGTCACCAGCTATCCAACGCCGTTTTCCGTTTGTGGCCAGCTAGCATAGTTCTAGAGATCTTATGGGGCAGACATCTGCTCCCCCGGACATGCGAAGTTGGCGCGGACCTCCGGACGTGCGAGTGTCAATCCTCACAGTGTGTTATATTTTTTTCCTTCGCAACGCGATAGATTAACCTAGTACCCCTCGCAATGCGATAGGTTGATCTGTTACCACTTGCAATGCGGAACGTTAATCTTTTACCCCTCGCAATGCGATAGGTCAATGTTTGCGTCTCGAGATGCGGTCGGTTAATTTAATTCTTTCTCCTGCCTCGGCCTCCACCGACCCGACTAACATTTGTTCCAAGCAAGATGGAGAGATGCGTGAAGGGGTCTGTTGCCACACCATTGAACTTCTAGGGCTACTGGACACATTTTCTCTATCTCTTAGTTGACCTTCCAGATACGGCCAACCAGACAATGTCGGGGTACAGTCGGTCGCCCGTCGGCGTCGTGGTTTTCGTTGTTCGTGCACTGTTACTGTTACGCTGTTCGTAAAACAAACGCGACTTCGTGCTTGAATACTGATGATTTGCAAGCTGAAGACTTAACCAAACACAGGTGACACGCGCAAAGATCAGGATCATGGATCCGGTCAAGGTCAAATACCTGAAAAAATGTGATGATTAACTGGGCAACTTTCCAAAGGGATGATACACCAAAAAAAGTAAGGTAACGAGTGCGACAAAAGCAAAATCGGGTCATTTTAAATGCTCGTGGATAATTTTGAAGAAAATGAATTCCGAAAAAATTGAGAGAACACATTTATACACGAGCCTGGACGTTATTTTTACTTCGTAATAGTATGTGCGCAACTGGGGCCAGGCGCCTAAAGTATACGTAATCTCGGGACGATTCAGGTCATGTCTCAATGATCTGCTCTGATATTGATTTATAAACTGGAACGTCCTTGGGAAGCATGATTTGTGACTACATAAATTCAGGGTAGTCAAAGACATTATCCGGTAAGAAGCCAAGCGTGGAATTGTACTTGAAGCCTTCATTTCGCCGACACTGGAAGTTTTTTTTCCAGTGTGCGCTCACCAACCGTCGGAAAGCATGCCAACTTTCGAAGCTGTAACGTGAACGGTTCATGGGTTACCAGAGAAATACAATTCGGGATTAACTTCGTCGTACTCCCAGAGTTAAGGGCACTTCCACCGCTGATGTTACTCTGCGCTCAATTGAGCCCGAAAGTCGATATACACTATTAAGTCCAGAGAAGGCTTTCTAAATTCCTTTCCAAGCTATAATAGGAAAAATTGGTTGAATAGTTGAAAGCTGGGTAGAAAATCGATCCCAATGAACTCAAGAGATGCCGACAGATCCATGTCGGCCATATTGAGCCAGTCATTCACGCAGCCCTGGTGTGGATTGCATGGCGGAAAATCGTAGGTGGGTCAGGACCTAATGGGCGTACTCAACTTGCAGAAAGACGGTATTAAGAGGTTAGGTTTGTATAAATTTATCCGCATATCTCGATCTTGGAAAAGCCATTTCCGCACCAATTCACAACCGCTTTGGCATATTTCCTCCTTTTGCTCATGAATCAAGCACTAATCCTAATACACTCGCTCCTAAAACACCACACGTAACAAACATAAATGTGCACGGTCCTCATCTTTGTGCATCTTCATCCACTGCACCATTGTCAGTAAACCGTCATCAGCAAAACCGAAGTATTTGAAATAATTGGCTGTTTCACGGACTTAGGCCGCAGGCAGCATATATTTTGGGTCATTGCACGCTGAATGCATAGGGCCTCTGTTGTGGGAGGTATCCAGCAGGACAATTACATTCTTGACCGATGCCCCAATTAAGTTTTGTCACATACGCAAGATTTTGATCAATCAATTTGTGTTAGATATACGCATAACTAACGTTCGCAGCACTTTCACCAGAAGACATCGCTTAAGGTAAGTCTGAGTGCAGGCACTTCCTCTGTAACAGAAGGTATTACTTGTCGTTAGGGGCGCGTCGACTGCATAGGTCACATAGCAGAAGACATTACACGGCACATATCGACATTAAAAGAAGCAAACTGTGCGGAACAGCACGAGTTCGTTGCTGTCGGTGGCCAACTGAAACGTTGCAGTTGAAAACACTGCTGTAGACTGGCAAACCGGCTGCCCAGCAACATGCCTGACGTCGACACCTTCAGCAATGTCAGGGATGACGCGGAGTTTACGTGTCGTCCACACCGAGTTGAGACAAACCAGTTCGAATGTTCTTGCGTTTCACGTTACAATACTCTGCACTCGTACGCTGCACCAGGCTTGTATTTCACATTACAATGCTGTGCTTGCACTCGTACGCTGCACCAAGCTTGTATTTCACATCACAATGCTGTGCTTGCACTCGTACGCTGCACCAAGCTTGTATTTCACATTACAATGCTCTGCTTGCACTCGCACGCTGCACCAAGCTTGTATTTCACATTACAATGCTGTGCTCGCACCCGTACGCTGCATCAGGCATCCGGCCAGAGTTGCCACTCCGGAATGCGACACAGAGACGATGCATGCCTTTTCACCACGACCGCACACAGCTCCACCTCTTGCAGAGTACCACAGATGAGCCAGTGACTCAATAAGATGCACATTGAGTGGTATCTTATAACAGAACGCAAAATTAACAATTATGTCGTGATATATCTTATATAAATGGGCATGTTATATGTATAAAACACAAGGCTATATGAATGGGGTAAGTTGCCTAACACGACCAACAACTAGCTAGTGTGAGTGCGAACGATTAGGAAAATCTCGCGTGCTTCACGATGGCCCGTTTGCTGCACTTCAGCTCGACGTCTCACTATACTGTGCTTTGCATTACTTTCTTGTACGCATCCTGGCTGAATAATCTAGCGGTATTGCAGGACAACAATATTTCAGTCGATATCGCAGTGGCAACATGAAACAGACACAAGCCTTCAGCCGGCCGGGCCATGCGTGAGAGTGCACCGCCGCTGTTGTCACTCACGACGGCATCAGTAGACAATGAAGCGCTGCACGGCACGTGCATCAGCGGCACAAGCGTGGCCAACACACATAATACACGCACATGTCGAACTGCCAGCTCTCGCGCGTCCCCGCACTGAGTGGACAGTTTGTGTTTGTTCTCGGCAGCCACAAACAGCAGGGCCACTGTTGACCCACACAGTCACAGCCGCGTCACCACTCTGCGAATCCGCTCAGTCCTGTCCAGACCACCCCCGCACAGCGCCGGCCCAGTCCTACACCGCACAGCGTCGGCCCAGCCGTGTGACGTCATTTCCGGTTTAGTCCTACACCACACAGTCGGTCCAGCCCTACACCGCACAGCGTCGGGCCGGCCGTGATACGTCATTTCCGGTTCAGCCCTACACCGCACAGCGTCGGCCCAGCTCTACACCGCACAGAGTCGGACCAGCCATGATACGTCATTTCCGGTCCAGACCAACACCGCACAGCGTCGGTCCAGCCGTGCGACGACATTCCCGGTCCAGCCCTACACCGCATAGCGTGCGGCGTGCGCGGCGTCATTACCGGCAGTGGGCGCCGCTGCGGTCGTCCGTCTCGGTGGGTCGCAGGCGCGCCCTGCTGAAGCGCCCGATGGAGTCGAGCAGGGCGCCACGAGCCGCGTCCGCCGCGCCACCGCCGGGCCCGCTCGGCGAGCCGGCCGCGCCCGGTGGAGCCAGCGGTGGTGGCGGTGGTGGCGGTGGTGGTGGCGGTGGCGGCGGCGGCGGTGGCGGTGGGGGCCGTGGTGCGGTGGACGCGCTGCAGCTCGAGCCGGGACCTGTGGCACGTGCTGTCAGCTCACGAACCATCCCACACGCCGCCTGCTCGATACAAGTTACTCGGCCAGATCCTGACCATTGGCAAAACACACGCTGGGGGTTCATCTTGCACAGCGTACACGCAACGCATCCAGCGCCAGGCGCATCCCCCGATTCGACGCCTTGTTCCCATATCTACCACATTTACTGTATAGCCTGGCACAGTACTACAGGGTAAACCGCATGCTATCACGCAGAGGAGACGGCAGGGTGGCATTGAGGTCCATTACAGGCACATAGAGGAGCTGGCTGGGTGACATTGAGGTCCATTACAGGCACGGAGAGGAGCCGGCTGTGTGACATTGAGGTCCATTACAGGCACAGAGAGGAGTCGGCTGGGTGACATTGAGGTCCATTACAGGCACGGAGGAGCTGGCTGGGTGACATTGAGGTTCATTACAGGCACAGAGAGGAGCTGGCTGGGTGACATTGAGGTCCAGTGCGGCCACAGAGCGACCACCACCCGCTCGCACTCACTGTTGGTGCGGGGCAGGGAGCCTGAGCTGCCAGAGTCCGACACGTTCTCCGCCTGCAGTTTCTGCTGCTGCCGCTAGAAAATTACAACACAGCGCCATAAATGACCATGGCAGTCGACGTGCCCCTAAACCCCAATTCATCATCAACACAGCGCCATGCAAACGCAGAGCAAAACACGTCATCGCCCAGCAAAACAATGTGTTTTGCACCAACACACAAAACAAACCAAACAAACAAACAAACAAAGCACATCGTTACACGGCAACACACCACCGCGCCACGCGCCAGTGCTCATCACACAGCGGGACACCGACGTCACACGGGGTGGGGGTGGAGGCTGACCCGTTGAGACCCGACCCAGCCGAGCCCAGCCGACCCACCTTCCGCTGCAGCTGTCGGCGTACGCTGCGCTTCTCCTCGTCGTTCAGCAGCGCCGCCGACTTCTCCAGACGTCGGTGGTGCCGGTACTGCAACACATGCGCCTGGTCACCGCCGTGGACGCGGCAACAACACAGCATAACAGCGCCCACATTCGTTCCAACGCATGACAACCAAAGGTCCCGGGTTCGACTCTAGCGCCACTCAAGACATTTCCCAATCCCGCGGCCCACCGGCGAAACAGTGTGGGCAGCGCCATAAGCCGTGAATGTGCATAAAGTGTGTCGTGAACCAACCAATAAACAATAAACAAACAACACATGACAATGTAAGGTTCGAAATCAAACCTTACATTGTGCTCACAATCGAGAGGTTGTGAGTTCGAGTTCCACCTGTCGCTACTCTTCGCCCGCGACCAATCGGCGTGAGAGATTGGCGACGCTACATGACTCAACGGTCGATGTGTCGTAAAACCAATAACCAACCAACCAACCAACCAATAATCAACCAACAGCACGCGACTGGCGGACCTAGTTTTACTCCTAAAAAGCGGTTCAGGAAAGCAGTTGAAATTAACGTAGTTATAGTCCAGAAGTGTCAGGCGTAATATCAGCCATAGAACCCCCTCTGGGCTAAGCCTATACAGGAAAAATCCTACAGGTATATAAAATATTAAGACTCCCTGATCAATACTATATCATAAATTATAAATCAACCTTCTGCACGAGCATACCTAGGCACTGGTCACTCGATCTAGCGTAACACACACTTCATTGGATGGCCTTTATCTATAATATTTTGAATACTACGATTAGAAAGGCAGAGAGAAAGAATGAGAGAGAGAGAGAGAAAAAGGTGAGTGACATGACATAGTAAGACAGTGGCAAAGTAAGATAGACATAGTAAGATAGACATATTAAGATAGACATAGTAAGAGTGATAGAGTAAGTGACAAGGTGAGAGTGACAGTGAGAGGGAGAGAGGGAGCGAGAAGGTGACAGTGAGAGGGAGGGAGGGGAGGGCAGGAAGAGGGGGAGATAAAGCATATTCCAGATTTCCGCGCCTCGTCGGTGTTGTTCCTCTTTTTATAATCCTGGCTATTTTGGTGTATGTTTTGAAATACCCCGCCGGAGAGTTGGTTGTGGCCGCTTGTGCCGACACAGGCAGTTTCGACCAGGCAACTTGTGATTTTTGATCCTTTGTCATGCAAGGGAGCAGCCAGATGACAGTTTCGGAATGTGTCCTTCCCTATCTGTATGTACCACTAGGGCGTTTGACATCCAATGCATTATCAAATCAGCGTTATGCTCGCCTAATCGCTTAACCATCTGTATGCGTCACCAAAGCGAACCTGACACACTCCGCATGGGATTCTGCATACAATACGTGCGCTCCTCTCATCGCTCATCCTGGATGTTGTCGACTGTCCGACTTTTGTTCCAGAGACCGGGACGAGGGAAACTGCCGGGTTGATATGTCGCCATTTCTTCGAGATGGATAACGACTAAAACGACCACCGACTTGCTATACCGTCGATCCGGTCCATTTTCTATATTGCTTCTGTTACTTATTAGTCCACGTGCTTTTCGTTCTCGGGAGAGTAGCACTGCCAGGGGGAATTTTAGTTGCCAGAATGTAGCTCGCACATATTGTTATTCTTCTTGACGAAACCCACGTGAACAGATTAGTACTTAGGAAGCAAAAATATGACACAACCCCACTTCGTTCGGATGCGTGCGTTGAATATAAATGTTGCGATTCCACCACAGACGCGGCGCGCCGACGTCGAAGGCTTCCTCATGTTCGCTTTGCAATGGTCTTCTTCCAATGTCTCCAAATATAAATGTGCTGCGACCGCGCACAATGGTGAGCCCATTGTCAGATCATTAATACGTACAGATTCACTATTATTAACTTTGAAGCACCGAAAGTACATGCACAGGTTCACCAGCTTAGCAATATCCTTTGGCAATGATAGCTCATCCTCTTTTATTGGATTTCACTCTTTCGGAATTGGAACTTAGGGGCGCGTCGACTGCTTTGGTCATGCAGCAGATTTCACTCTTTCGACAGCAAATATCGCACCATCGACCGGGACATTTGGGAATAACAACTCAACTTCGAAGCTGACCAAGCTGTGTGGCAACAGTGAATCTGACTTTACACGCGCACCTAGGAAGGGGAGGGGAACGGGATCCGCGCACCCCGCCTGCTTCTCGAAGGTATCTCATAAATGGACCAGGCTATTACAATCAAATCTACTTACGACACCGTTAGGTTTATTGCGCTGGTCGTGGATGTGTGCATTTCCGATGGTTCGCTTTGGTAGCACTGGACTACACCACCCACTACCACGACTCACCGTCGACAATATGACACTTGCTATTCAGATTGCATTTATAAAGCACCCAATGGCCGAATTGAATAGTAATTGTTGGATAGGCGGTATTTACCGAACGATTACAAAAAGTTTATAGTATCGCACGTACATGTATGACCAATTTATTAGACTTCACTGCTCAATCTGCAATCAATTACGTTCATCGTCTGAAAATATTACGTGTAGCCAGACTGCCTGGAAAACAATGTGATTCACAGTTATTTTCATTTTTACACTTAATAATGCTCCGAAGACCTACATAACGCTCATTTGTACTGTTCTATACCATTCTAAGCAATACATCCATATTTCGCCATTTGGAGTGCAGTTTCCACATTTTCCACAATAAATATGGTCTGAGGAAGTCATCAAGCACGAACTCATCCAAATATGATAAATTGTCCTCATTTGGACCTAAAAACATTGACCAATGAGCTTTAACTTTAAGCTGCAGATAATTCACGCGGCCGTAAACTTCCCTCCAAATCTTGTGACCGGCTTCAGTAGCTTCCAAGATCCAAGGGAGGGAGAATCTGCCCCCCCACCTCTCTCTCCGGTTCGAGCTGAGATGCCTTCCTGTGCTCATGTAGTAGGTCGTGCTTTCTGTGTTCCTGTTCCGTGCTCTGTAGTAAGTCAGTTGAATGTATGAGGTGTGCCAAGCTTATCGTATGAGGTGTGCCAAGCTTATCGTATCCAGTGCCACTGATAATGGCTTCGGGAGACATTTTGCCAGGCGATGGGTGCGCTACCGACCACAGACGTTACAGAGGCAGTGGCACATTTTCCTTATCAACAAATGGTGTAATCTTAATATTAAAACCAATCCAGTTAAAGGCCTTGCAGGCTAATTTTATCTGTCTACCATTCGGCATCCAACAAAGCAGAAGTTAAACTTAAGGAGAGATTGCGCCTGATCTGTGCGTGGTCCCTCTAGTCGAAGCTCCGTGCACCTATCCGTGCCCCAGTCATCCTCCCTCACCAGCGCCTGGTCGGCCTACAGCTGCACCCCTCCTTCCCTCACCAGCGCCTGGTCGGCCTGCAGCTGCACCCCTCCCTCCCTCACCAGTGCCTGGTCGGCCTACAGCTGCACCCCTCCCTCTCTCACCAGCGCCTGGTCGGCCTGCAGACGCTGCTCGGCGGCTGTTTTGACGGCTCGGAACAGCTCTCGACACTGGGTGGTCACGTTGAGGCTGCGGGTGGTGACGGGCAGCGGCAGCACCACGTCCCGGAACAGCGGCATCTGCAGCAGCTCCTCCGCAGTCGGCACGCCCCGCTTCAGCGACTCGGCGGACAGCAGTAGACTGAGCACATGACCTGCCGAATAGACGGCGATCAGCGCCCGCTGGACGGGGAAGGAACACCCCACTCGACCAACAGCAGTAGACAGAGTACGTGATCTGCCGAATAGGCGGCGATCAGCACCCGCTGGACGGAGCAGGAACACTCCACTCGACCGACAGAGCACGTGACCTGCCGTATGGACGGCGGTCAGCACCCGCTGGACGGGGAAGGCGCACCTCGGTACGCTTGTGGGTTTTGTGTGCGCCTTTGCGAGCCGAGAGTTCTGACACCGGACAATCCCCGGCAACCTCTGCACACATCCTGTCCATGCAATTCGAAATGGGACCAAGGTTTTTCAAGAGCGCGCTTTTCTCGGATAGGTGGGGGTGGGTGCATGCTGGTTTCCTTTGGCGTTTTTTTGTTTTGTCTTGTTTGATGCATTATGCCACACTAAACACATACAACATAGTCTCCGAATTGCGATGTGTGCTAGCTGATCTCTTATGTGGCCACTTTTGATAGCACAACACTGCTGCACAACCCTGATAGCACAACACTGCTGCACAACACTGATAGCACAACACTGATCGGTTGTTCGAGGTTTCGAACTTGATTAATTGTGAAATAATAAAATGCGTGTCATAATACAAACTTGAATATATTACGACACGGTTATCCAACTGACTCACACAGAACCAGAATCGAAGCTGGATAGCGCCCGAGGCCAGCTACGGCGGATACACCACGACCGGCCCGCGTCCTACCTACCTCGTGGTCACCTGCTCTGCCTGCCACGCACTAATCTAGTGAAACAACTGGCGTTGCTCTTTTCACCTCATTGACATTCCCAACATTGGCGATGAGCACCGGTGCCTGGACCTTTCAAGCACCGCACCCCTGTCCACGAGGCATCTGCGACGGGTATTCCGAATGTATGTGGGGAGTCGAATACAACACGTAAATGTTCGTTAGTAGCACCAGAGATGGCGGAGGTACACCAGACAGGTACGGCTGTGCCATGCTTCACACGGCCACCCAATACTCTGCACAGCATAGCCAGGCACCTGCCCTCACCCTGCGCTACCCCCAGTCGCCAACTTCTCAACGCGATGACGCAGTCGCATATGAACGGGTATGCAATCAGCCAATATGACCATGTCAACCTGTGCACCAGTGCAGTGATATTCCAAACGGCTGTACCAGCGCTTTTTTCTGCATCTAAAATAATTGATTCTGTTCTTTGTATCTAAACGGCTGTATCTTCTTCACCTCGCGACTTCACAATCACTGGACTTACACGCCGCCCACGCTTTCCACAGATGTGTCATACGATACAATTACACTCCCGACGGCTGCACGGCACAGCAACAGTGAACTTTGTCACCATATGTGCTATCCAATATTTCATGCCGTCAGAAGCTTCGCCAGGAGTTGACATACTTCACAACTGAACGCCGTCGAATGCCCGCCACAGGAGCCGACTTGCCTCAGCGTCGCCGCGGCACTTCGGAGCCTTCGTCTGCTCCCGCAGACTAGACAAACACACCAACAAACGGGTGATCGGAGCGGCGGTGGCGCGCACTGACCCAGGTCGGGCATCAGGTCGGGCGGCAGCTCGTCCAGGTGGTCCGCTTGCAGGGGTCGGCCGAAGGTCAGCTGGTGCAGCACGTGACCCAGTCCGTACAGGTCGGCCGCGTCCAGGGAGGCGAGGCGGCGGTGGCGCACCAGGTAGGCGCGGTAGAACGGCGGCAGGCCCCACACGGCGTTCTCCAGGTCGGTCAGCCGGCACACGCCGCCGTCGTACAGCACGTTGCCGCTGTGCAGGTGACCTGGCACGTGGGGTCATGTCAGCATGGTACCGGCACACCAGCTGAGGTATAGGATCGGACAATGCTAACGTAATGCTATATTTCGTCAGATGTGAGATGTCGATTCCAATAGAGTGAGATGTCGAAATTTGTCAGAGGCTTACCAGTTAAAATATCGTTTCAGTTGTTGAATATTAATTTTGAGCCAAAAGTGCACTCATAAGGGCATGTTTTTTCATAATTTGTGTGACACGTAACATACGGATGCCTTTACTAACGGTAACGATCGCAATACCATGGTACCAACGGATGACATGGGTTGGTAGATCAGATCATAGATAGCAGATAAACCTGTAATTGTGTTACAAAATGATTGTGGATCACAATCCGTCCTGGTGAGCATAAGCATGACACATGCACTCGAAACATTCATAAAAAGTCATGGAGGCTTCATAGGCACACATTAACAGGCACGGTGTCGATAATTCCTTGGCAAGGATGTCTTTTCAGTGCTCAAAAAGTGGCATACTCCACCCTGTGTCACGAATAAGTTACCGCTGGGCTCGAATGACCTGTCACAGCTTCAGGTGAGCTGTGTAGGGTGTTAGGTCAGCTGTCAGGTGAGCTGGGTATGGCACCAGGTCAGCCGTCAGGTGAGCTGGGAAGTGTGCCAGGTCAGCTATCAGGTGAGCTATGTATGGTGTTAGGTAAGTTGAGGCATTCCAGCACGATTCAACAGGTGATTAACACCCGACCATATCGGATTCTCTTGAAAATTGGTTCACAGGTTAATCAGGTGCCCAGATTCCGAATCTGAAAATCTTAGGTATATCGGAGCAGTGGGCCTCAGTTGTAGCCTCGGGCAGTGTTTTTAAAAACAAGTTTGAATACAAGGTTTCTTTGGGACGCCATAACTCCCATACAACTGAAAGTAACCCAGTAATATGATATATCGTCAGAATCGTTTAAAAAAATCGTAAAATCGTAAAAGAATTGTTGTGGTGTAACTCATTGCTGAGAATTTCGAAATTTTCCTTTGTAGAATGTTGGCCAAAAATGTGTTCACATTTTTTTTTCTATGTGGGCAGTTAAAATAAATGTTTTTTTTTTTTTTTTTTTTTTTGGGGGGCTGAGAATACTGCATATGGCATAACTAGCTTGCGTGTTGAAAATTGGGGATATGTACTTTTTTGTACATATTTTTCACCATTTTTCTAGTTCTGCCGTGCCGTGCAAATTTCCTCTTCTGACGCCCTGCGGCCGCACACCGTAAGTAGTACAAACATATGACATGTCAAATTTAAATGCTCCAATTTCCATTACTATGAAAAGCTCCTTTGACCATTTCAAGACCTCTCCCCCACCCCGACCTTCCCCTATCCCCCTCCACAATCCCCTCCCGCGTACTGCGTCACCCCAGCCCCGGCCGGGCTGAAGGACGCGAGGATCCGTGCTGTCTATGGCTGGTCTTAGGTTGTTCTGGCTTCAATGGATTACCACAAGTTGTAGGGGCGCATGCGTGCATTATAGCTGTTCTAGCACATTTCTGGTTCAAAGGCCAGTGGTTTATAGGGGTTGGTGCCTTATCAGTGGGGTGCGCTATCAGTCCCCCTGGCGCCTCTCGTTATCGGTCAGTTCTCGCTCCACGGTGTGCTGTACACCTGTGTTCGTGGCCTACTGGAGAGAGAACGGACAACAGCGGCACCAGAGCTACTGCGTCATCTCAGATCGTTCAAAGCATAATACCACAGTCCACGCCTTCCAAAAAGCTCTCATCCCACGGCTCAAGGAAAAATTTCCAGCACTGACCAAAATCAGGTACTTTTCGGACGGCTCATCAGCCCAATACAAAAACAGATTCAACCTTTTAAACCTCTGCCATCACAAAAAAAATGATTTCAGAGTGGAGTGTGACTGGAATGTTTTGGCCACGGCATACGCAAAGGGGCTTGTGACGGCGTGGGAGGCACTGTGAAGAGAGCGACCGCTCTCGAGAGTCTCCGTCGGTCCACAAGTCACCAGATCACTGATGCAGCCGGGATGTTGAATTTCTGAGTGCAAAATTCCAGACGACGGTGATTTTCCTGTTCGTGACCACGGCGGAAGTCGAAGAAACTGCCGCGCGGCTGAGGCAGTGCCTCACCCGAGCCGTGCAGGTCAAGGGCACGCTTGACCTGCACAGCTTCACGCCCGTTGACACTGAGACACTGCTAGTGTCGAAACTGACGGGGGGGGGGGCAGCTTGTCAAGGCACCGCAAGCTGGGTAGACGTCACAGGCATTTATCGACCAAACCAAACGCTGGATCGCACCTCGTCCCAAGTCGATCAATTAGAAACAGGATTCAATTAGGAACATAAAACAGGATTTCACTACGCATGTCCAGGCGAGCACCTCCGTGCGATCTGTGCATCTCGTGTGAAGGTGCTACATCTGATGGTGGACAAACTTAATGGCGGATAGAAACTTTAAACTTCATTCAGTTCACGTGGCACAGGATCGAAGCTGACTTCCGAGACAAACAAAAACGAATGCAGGTTTTGCACAATCCAGACACGGATGCGGTATAGTTACCAGTCTGGATGGTATGGTACAGAAGCTTCGCTGGCTTCCCAAGGATCCAGCTTTCTTTGGTGCACAAAAGCATTACCCCAGTATGGTGCGAAATCTACCCATCCATGCACACCGAAACTTGGATCACCGAGCTCCAGCCAAGGAACACAAGTCCCATACACAGGATCACTGATGCACTTCCCCAGGTCACATACAACCAGTCTACGCCCAAACACTCAGCGGTGGATCACAGACAACCAGTTGGGGGCCAAACACTCAGCTGGGGACCACAGGTACCCATCCGTGACCCAGACACCAAGCCGTGGATCACAGACCAGTCGAGGCCCAAACACTCAGCTGGGATCACAGAAACCTACTCGAGGCCAAGCAATCCAGCTGGAGATTACAACCAGTCGAGGTCGAAGCACCCAGTCGGAAATCAAACAACCAATTGAGGCTCGAACATCCACCCGGGGATCACAGATAACCAGTCGAGGGCCAGACACCCAGCTGTCGACCACAGACACCTATCCGAGGCCCAGCCACCCACTCGGGGGTCACAGACAACCAGCCGAGGCGCAAAGACTGAGCCGGGGTCGCCGGTGGCGCCGCCTACCGTAGGGAATGCCGTGCGAGTGGAGCAGCCGGAGCGCCTCGAGGATCTGGCGGCCGATGTTGCAGATGTCGCTGTAGAGGAGGGCACACTTGGGCCGGCCGGCGGCCAACTGCGCCAGCAGCGGCACGGCGCCCGGCCGACAGCCGGCCATCACGTCCCGCAGCGAGCCCGCCGGGCAGAAGGTCGACACGTGCAGGCCGCCGGCGCCCGACAGCTGGCTGTACTTGTGCGTCTGGATGTAGGGGAACTGCCGGCGGCCGGCCCGGTCAGGTCGGGTCGGGTCGGGTCGGGCTGCAGAGTGCCATTACAACAACTGACTGTATTCGTTAGTTAGTTATTAGGGCTTTAGGGCGCGTCGACTACATTGGTCATGTAGCGCCCAGCTGACTGTACTCGTGCGTCTGGATGCAAGGGTCGGGTCGGATCGGGTCAGGTCGGGCCGCAGAGTGCCAATACAACAGCTGGCTGTACACGTGCGTCTGGATGTAGGGGAACTGCCGGCGGCCGGCCCGGTCAGGTCGGGTCGGGCCATTACAATGAGTGCCATTACAATAGCCGGCGGTAGCCACACACTGCAGCTGGCGGGGCACCACAGCCGGACGCGGCGGCACACCGCGGGTGACGGGGACCCAGCCCACAGCCGAACGGTTGTCATGGCGACAGGAGTGAGCGCGCCGTCCCCGGGAGTGCCCTGGCTGCACGGCGTTCCAGAGATGACACACGTGCTCAAGTGTTCGTGCCGTACCTGTACGATGGAGATAGCCATGAGCATGTATTCTGGATGTTGGCTTGAGCGCGGCGCCGCGAGCAGACGCGTCTCGGCCGCTCGCCCAACCTTTTCCCTTTCCCTCTTTGTTGCCTCTGTATGCAAGGTGTGTGAAACTGCAAGGTGTGAGTGAGAAGTGAACAGAACAAGTGAACAGTGCACGAGGAAAAAAAAGGAAGAAAAAGTGAACCATTGAACAAAACCGGCGTACTTATACGCTACACGTGTGCGAAGTGACTGGACTCAGTGGACTTTTCTGCTGGTTATTACTCTACTATTTTACAGAGCAGTGAATGGACGCCGGAAAAACTGAGTGAGTGCAGAAGCGACAGCGTCTTTCTCTATAGTGACTTCCCTTCCATCAAGCATCAGCTACTGCCCGTCTTCTTTCCTGCACTGTGGCTGAGAAGGAAATTATCTCACTGACGACTGATGCCGCTCGGAATTCCTGTGTCTTCAACGACAGTGATCGTCTACCTCCTATCGTCTAGCTTCAGGTCTACCAGGTTTCCATCTTCAGCTCTACCATACATACGGATCTGCTAACCATCGCCTTGGCCAAATACCATCACGTCCCCCATAATCAACGTGCACGCAGCCGAACAGGGCCGCGACGTCGAGCGCCCGCGTCACTGTGACGCCATCAAAGCCTCGACCTTGGACGCCCCCTCCAGTCGACACCCCTCCCAAGCGAGAAACCAGACGAGGGGAGCGTCGCCGTCGCCCTGACAACGCCCACCAAGAACACACGCCGGGGCAGGCGCGGCGCCAGGGTTGGCAGATCGCTTTCCTATCACTTCTACAAACCACTCGTTTATAGCTAGTATTGCAAGCACGGTGTTTGTAGTGCAGAGAGTGATATGGGTATTGTATTATGTTGGTGTACGAATGTTGTTGCGCATCTGCTCCCACTACTGACCACAAATCTATCCTTTCTTTGTAAATATCTGTGACCCAGACTGTCCGTAATAGCCACTGCACGTGGAGGGCATGTATTGTTAAATAAATAAATAAATAAATAAATAAATGCATGTGTGTAATTGTGTGCTGGAGACCTCTGTGCACCTCTATTAGACCTCTGTGCACCTCTGTTGGACCTCTGTCACCTCTATACTTGATATACCTATGTACAAGGTTGGTACATAGGTGTATCAAGACCTACAGGACTGCCTGATTTCAGACGCGTGGTATCTAGGAATTATCATCTCCAGAAAAGTACTCATTTTTCTCATTCGGAGTTCGAGTTTGACAATTGACTGCTCCGTAACAAAATGCTGGAGATTCATGGGGAAGTGCAAACTGAACTTCTGATGTTGCAGGATTGAAGAACAATATCCTCTCCATACTCTATTACTCAATAATTGTCCTTCCCACATCCAAAAATGCAAAGCACAAGCCCAACCTTATTTATGTACCTGTGTGCTGTATACGCCTGTTTATCTCCATGCTGATGGGCTTGCATGCCTATAGGCTGGGAAGATTGGTGTTTAATTGCATACTCAAAGCCTGCATTCCTGTATGCTCGACGGACACGTGCACACCTGCATGCTCGAGGAACACCCGTGCACATGCATGCTGAAGGAACATCTGCGTGCCTGCGTGCTGAAGGGGCACCTGTGTATCCATACACTTAAGACTGTCCAGCACACCTGCATCCTGTAGGTTTGTTGCTGTTTGTGGAGTTCAGGGGCGCATCGACGTATGCCGCAGGGACACCTGTGCACCTGCACACCTTCATGGGCGCTGCATGACCTCTGCAGTCGATGCGCCCTTAAACCCCAATAACCAACCACCTGCACACCGAGGCCGGCCGCCCACCTGTATGCCGGCGAGACAGCGGTTGAGCAGCGCCATCTGCGGCAGCGTCAGACACCGGTCGGGCCCGTACCAGCTCCAGGTGAGCAGGTGGCGGCCGCCGTCCAGGCCGGCCGCCTGGTGCAGCTTGCGCGGCCGCCAGCCGAGGCCGGCCAGCGGCTCGGCCAGCGCCACCTCGCGGCTGCCGCGCAGCGCCAGCTGCACCGCCTGCGCGCCGGCCGCCTCCAGCGAGGCCGGGTAGTTGGGCGGGTCCAGGAACCGCTTGACGGCCAGCGCGTGCGCCAGCAGCGGGTGCGCCAGCACCGTGTCCAGGAACACCTGCAGGCCCTGGCGGCGGTCCTCGACGAAGCTCTGGTCCATGTTGCCGAACACCTTTTTGCGCGGCAGCGGCAGCTCCAGCCGGCAGGCGGACAGCGCGTCGTGCAGCTCGGCGAAGTCCTTGTAGCGGTGCCGCACGCGCCACTTGTCCGTGCCGCGCCAGCCGCGCTGCACGCTCACGATGTATTCCTGCAACAGCGACGGCCGACGTCGCCGTAGACGCCTCGGTGGCTGGGTATACTAGGGAACCGATGGCCCGTAGGCATCGCGGCAGTGGGCACAATTGCAACAGAGGCTTCCACTATAATCGCATACGTCTCTGAACTACGTCGCATACGTCTTTTAGGCGGATGCGCGACGTAAATAATGGTCGCGATGCAAATAGGTATTGCGATAGCAAACACACCTGGAATAGGACCAGTGCAGTCTCAATGCCTGGCACGGAATGCATAAGTAGGCTACCGGTAAGAACTTTAGATTGATAAATATTCCTTCTTCAAACATGATTTTATGCCAGATGAATTGGAAGTAGTCTATTAAACAAGTGAAATTGTGTTTCTACAAAGGCTTTGTCAAGAAATAGGAGGTACACATGAGTGCCAATAAAATTGTAATAGTTCCCCATATACCCATACACATTAGGTGCACCACCACTTTGATAATGTTAGTGTGTTTAAAAATACAGCAATACCGATCATATGCCAGACCATGAAAGGAGTTATACCAGCCAAGTGCCTTAGGTATGAGCTATCCCTCACCATAAGACAAGGGATAGCTATCCCCTAACAAGAAAACCTTGTCTGGCCTGAGTTGATGGCCACTGTGATTCCTTAAATTGAATGACATCATTCAGATTGACATCATCAAACCAGTTTGCCATCATAAACATATATCATATCTTCATCTCCTATGCTTGGATGAGGACGAATTCAATGCCATTCACCTCTCATCATATTCTAAATTACCTACTGCACCAATATGCTTGGTAGCCTTGTGCTGCCCTCTTTCTAGGACACCCATGTACCTTTCTAACAACAGGAAAATTATTGTAAAATGAAATACATCAGCAAAGGACACAAACGCCCAAATTAAAATGATTGGGCATGTAAGTGACATGAAAATTAAACTCAACTTTGAAAGGTGCACTTCTTTAAATATTTGTATTATCAAACTGACCATCAGAGTGGAAGTCATAAAGACATAAAGACATAAAAGATTAGTGCAACTCTGAGCCACAAGGGCCCTTCTTGGTTGCACTCTGTACACTGAACCAGTTGCCCACCAAATCTGCCAATCAGCCCTCCCTGTAATACTGAAAAGCAAGCCCTCTATTCTTATAATGATTGTCTATGCTGTTTTTAAAGATGTTCAAAGTGCTGCTACTGACGATGTTTTCTGGCAGCTGGTTCCAGTGTTCCACTACCCTGTTGGTGAAGAAAGTTTGCCTTTACCTTGTTCTGCTGTGGTTAATTTTAATTTTGAATTTATGACCTCTAATTGCATCATTTCTGTTAAATTCAAACATTTCCCCAAGGTATCCCCTCTCCAGACCATTGACAAATTTAAAGACCTCGATGACCTCATTGTGGTTGAAACTGACTAGAACCATGCTTTAACTGCTGAAACTGGTTCAGCTGCTTTGTCATAAATGGATAAAGCTCTAGCTTACAAAGGGGATTTGACAAATGCAAATTTCATAAGGGGAAATGACTCAGGCCCAGACTACACATACCATTCCTATATTTACTATCTGTAATATTTAACTTTAGTTCAGAGTGGCAGAATAGAAACTTGGTGGACAAATACCAAACTGCACTATAATGCAACAATTGCTTTTAACTAGTTATAATCAGTTCATATTATAGGCCTGACAAGACTAGCACTATCTAACTACTGCTAACTTTTTGCTAACTCTGTCAACCAGTGCTGAGTTTTCTGATTCATGATCATATGATGACAGAGAAAGAATTCTTGAATAAAAAATCAACACAACAGGTTGCAACTTACAGTGTATTAGTTGTATAACTGACATAAACATAAACACAAAAATTGTCATTTCTTCTTTAGGTCAAACTGCTTGTGAAAGCAAATGCTAAATTACTAAGAACATAATCATAACAAAGAAGTGCACACACTGCAGGAGACTAAACTTGTTTGAGTGGCATGAGTACAATGATCTGAGGGTGTGGCCTATCAAGATGAATGCCTCCAGCAGTGATGCCTTTGCACTCTTCTTGGAGACAGCTGACTCATCTCAGTGAAGCTGTGTGTTTGGTCCTGTGTCAGGGTGCTATATATTTATCTTCCCAATGTGGTGGTGCACGCTCAGTCCTCAGTCTTGTGATGCACTGGTCTATCACGGTCTCTATATTGTCCACGGCTCGGCTACACACGCTGCTGCCTCTGGCCTTGCCCTGACGCGACTGGGCCCTGCCAGGGCGAACAGTCGGAAGTGGGTCGCGCGTCCGTGGTGCCATAAACCACGGCCCGCGCTCGGTACATGCGACACACGCACAACACCCAACAGAGTTTCAAACAAAGTTCTGGAATACACATCGACTACTACAATGACAGTTGGTATCAAGCTTGCATAATCTCACTACAATTAAGATATAATATGAGAAGGAAGTACGATTTGAGAAATTCTTGATATGTATCTTACAATTTGCAACAAGCAGATGTCAACAATTTGAATCCTTGTAAACAATAAAAAGTGCAATATTTTTGGGGTGAACAAATTTTAGGTACTGTGACATCTAGATGAGCCTTTCTTTTCAAATACTTCTGTCAACACAATGGCCTTGTGAATGATGCACCTGACACAAGCCTCTTCTGTTTAAGTGCCATCCTGTAACACCTTATGGAAGTCCATTCACAAAGACAGAACTTCACATTCACACCAGTAAGCATCCCTAACACCCAGCTTCCAAGGAATATTAACAAGCATGAACAGAATATCAAAATTATCAGACACCCATACTACTTACAATGTGGTCATCATGCTTCTGATAGCCTTCAATGTTGCATGATAATGGGTCTGTATCATCCAACACAGTCTTGTTGGCTGGCTTGCGCTCAAACATAGCCATGCTTGAGTGGGCTGGAAGGTAGATATTCTCAAGGGAACTTGATGCAACTTAACTTCCCATGGTTCTCATTTCAGCAAGTACTAAGACAGTAAGCAAGGTGGGTGATGGCAGGATCATCAGAGTATTGTAAAGCATGTCTATGCTTTATAGCTCATACCATCAGCACAGTTTGTCACCTGCAGAAAATCACACACACATTGCACTAAGCATGAACCCCCACACACTAATGGGTGGCACAGTGCTAAAATAATGTTTTTTTTTCTTCTGATGTGAGATGCTCAAACAAGCCCAGCAGAATGTCAAAATTCACAATAGTTGAGTCATGTAGCATCACCAATCTCTCACTCAGATTCATTGCAGCCAAAGAGTAGTGACAGGTGAGGTTTGAACCTACAATCTTTCAATTGTGAGATGTGCAGCTTAGCATTAGACTACTCATCCCCATACAGAAATTATGGGTCTGTTCCTGACCCTGCTCCAAGCTGCTCCGAGCAACTTGGAGTAGCTGCTCCATGTTCCCGTGCATTTTCAGAGTAGTATGGAGTAGCTCCAATCTACTCCAACTTACTCCAACTTACTCTGGCCGAGAGCAGTGGCAGCTTGGAACAGCTTGGAGTAGCACAAATGTGGTGCTGACAATACATTTGCAAAGAGCTTTGGGGGATCAGTGTAATCTGTGTCAACAAGTTTTGAACATCTGTGTCATATATGTAACCATAATACAAGTACAGACAGCTGATTTTTACTCCAAGTTACTCCAGACATTCCAGCACTCGTTTTTCCAGAGCCTGCTCCAAACTGCTCGAAGTTGCTCCAAGTTGCTCTACTCTTCTTTTGGAGCAGGGTCAGGAACAGACCCCAAGCCACTTAACATAACTTATATGTTCTAACACAATTTTGATACATTGCATACTCATACTAAAATTATTTACTCTGTGATGCTTGATTAAGTAATAGTTATTTTAGTGATAATGATGCAAAATAACTACCCTTGGCAAATGATATTGTATAACAGATCACATCATAGGTAATCTTCTCACCTGGAATTGGGCTAAGAGATGTTCATTCATCACAATTTACAATGGTCAGCATAAGCATGATGCAATATAAGCAACACTTCTGTTAGAATTTAGATCAGAAGAGTTCATAACTGCATCATGAAGCGTTATGTTGATATTTCATTGGGAAGGATGTGGATCCAGTGCTCAGAAAGTGGTATATTCCACCCTATTCCACAAATAATTGACTACTGGGATAGCATTACATGTAAATAAATGCAATAATTGGTAAATCTGAAGATCAAGTAAAATGTTATTCCATGGAATTAAAATAAAAAAAAAAAAATAGGAAAGTAGGTAGGTACCACATTGAGCCAACATTGAGTGCTCTTGCACCTTCAAAATTATGTAAGGCAACACTGCATTTGTGGTGGCTTCGAAAGACCACCAATTGCCATATTGAAATGCATGTTATTTTATCACATTTCACACACCCACCATATGTAGGTAGGTAGATAGGTACTTACATACCTACATTGCCATAGGGAAGGGCACAATATCCCACAAAAGCCTTCATGGCAACCACCATCAATATTTTTGTATGATTTAAATCAATTAACTTATTTGCACATACCTGTGTAACTTTTTAGTTAGCTGCCTTGACACCTACCCACCTACCTGCCTACCAACATCCTTGTATAACTGAGCACAAACGCGCCAGCTTCGGTGACATTGCTAAGATGCATGTAAACAGTTGGGCGCAGCCGTTGTTATCTAATCTTCTATAGTGCTACAGCATCTGGAACATTGAGCCCTCAGTACCCACAAAGCTCCTTAGTACCCCTAGTGATACAGACCATGGCTGACAAGCGAGGCTTGACAACTGCAAGCAATTGACTAACCACAGGAACTGAATCGTAAACACGAATGACCTTGGATAACTTCCGTTTTCTAACGCTGGAGGTCGAGCGATGCAAATTTAATAGGCGCTGTTGAGGGGGTGGGCGAAGTCCGCTCACCCCTCCGGTTTTTCGTACATAATTCCAGATTTTACCGAAAGATTTACGCCATGGTGTGGGTACCTGCTTCGAAATGAACGGCGCGTTGCTTAAAGCAAGAAAAACGGAAATCGGCTGAAAATTTTTCAAGTTAAGGGCCGTTAAAGTTTAAAGAATCCCCGCCCCAGACCACAAAAATCGGCGCTGATGCGCCTCCGGTATTTTCCATACGTATACTTGCTGTCACGTACATTTGCTATGCGTATTTTTTAGCATAAATATATCAGCGCTTAGGAACATCTGCCATGCCTACTTTTGCGCATACACACATTTGCCTATGTACACCATGGACACGTTAGTCCTTTTGTAAATTTTGTTCCAGAATCGACCCGTTCATAACCCGCACAAATATTGAATGGCTGAGGATGCGTCCGTTTACCTGCGCGAAAGTAAGTCCATAGTTAATATCCCGGGCTGTGTTTTACGAAAATTATGTGGGGAGGGGGAGGGTACATTACATGAACGTCAGGCCACATTTGGAATACTGCATCCAAGCTTGGTCTCCTAGCTATGAAAAAGATTGTTGGCTTTTAGAGAGAGTACAAAAGAGGGCTACAAAAATGGTTAATGGCATAAGCAACCTGGCATATGAGGAAAGATTGAAGAAATTGAATGTGTTTTCACTTAGATATAGAAGGATGAGAGGAGATCTCATCGAGGTCTTTAAATTTGTCAATGGTCTGGAGAGGGGATACCTTGGGGAAATGTTTGAATTTAACAGAAATGATGCAATTAGAGGTCATAAATTCAAAATTAAAATTAACCACAGCAGAACAAGGTTAAGGCAAACTTTCTTCACCAACAGGGTAGTGGAACACTGGAACCAGCTGCCAGAAAACATCGTCAGTAGCAGCACATTGAACATCTTTAAAAACAGCATAGACAATCATTATAAGAATAGAGGGCTTGCTTTTCAGTATTACAGGGAGGGCTGATTGGCAGATTTGGTGGGCAACTGGTTCAGTGTACAGAGTGCAACCAAGAAGGGCCCTTGTGGCTCAGAGTTGCACTAATCTTTTATGTCTTTATGTCTTTATGTCTAGAATCTAGGCGATTCTGAGGTACTATGTATAATAACCTCGACAGGCAGTAATATACACAGCTCATAACCTCCACAGTTTCAACATATCCGAAGCAGTCGTAAACTCCACAGGTCACAACCTTCATAGTTCACAACCTCCATAACTCCGAAGCGATCATAACCTCCACAGGTTATAACATCCACAGCTCCGACGCGACCATAACCTCCACAGCTCAAAACCTCCACAGATTCAAGAACTTCATAATTTCCGAGAAGTATCACTTCAGCTAGCTATCGCTAGGTGGCAGCACGGTCTAGGTATTATGCTATGCTAGGTTAGGTTAGGTTATGCTACTCTACTTCAACGTTCAATCTCATGCAATTCATTCCACATCCGTTGCCATAATACCTACACCGTGCTGCTACCTAGCGACAAGTAGCTGAAGTGATGCTTATAGGAAGTTGTGAAGTTCTTGAATTTATGGAGGATGTGAGCTGTGGGGGCTATGACAGCTTCGGAGTTGTGGAGGTTGTGACCTGTGGTGGTTATGACCGCTTCGAAGTTGTGGAGGTTATGCACTGTGAATGTTATGACCGATTCGTTGTTGTGTACGTTGTAAGCTATGGACGTTATGACCGCATCGAAGTTGTCGATGTCTTGACATGTGGAGGTTATACCCGCTTCGGAGCTGTGGAGGTTTAGCAGCAAATCCCTCCGGTCTGGTGATCACAGAGCACCCAGGGCCTCTTAGTCGGGGACTATGGGAGCGCGTATCATGACCGGAAACTTATCTTGCTTGGGCAGGGCCACCAAAGCGGGCTGACGCTCAATCCAACTGAGATGTGGGGTTCGTTGGGACTTCTCCACGCCTCAGGTGGAGAGTTCTCGGAAGAGTGTGGGAGGGGAGAGAGAGAGAGAGAGGGAGAGAGAAAAAACGAGTGAGGGCGAGGAGTAATCCTTGGGCTTCTGCCAGTCGCTGACCTGAAATGGCGTAGCTCAGATAACTGAACAAGCTCAAGCGTCGGTGGGAAGTAAACATTGTGATGAACTATCGTGAAAGTCAACTTGTTTTTACGCACAGGACAACTGCACGAGGTACACAACACTGTAAGGAATCACACGGGCTCGAGATTCTGATGTTGAGAAGAATGCGTTCCTGGAAAAATTTAACCTCGGTCATTTGATCCCCTCCCCGCCCCCAAAAGTGGCCTGCTGCTGACTTAGGGATCGTAAATAAAGTTTCGAACCGAGCTCGAATTCGATGACGCCAACAGCTTTGGAACTAGTATCGCTGTACTGGGTGTTTGTCCGCCATTTGCAGATATCTGAATGGCTCTGGTTGCCTACTCTGCATCCTTCTGTGTCCCCGAGCAATAACGGCTGAAAACGTCCAGTTTCTAACGCAGTGAGCCTCGTAGCGTAGCCAGAGGTGGTAATGGGATCAACCTCTCAGCGCCGACGACCTGTATTTTGTCTAGTTCATTTTTCGACTGTCGATTAAGAAGAATTGCTATGGTGCATTTATGAGGGGCATTGATACCTAACAATACATATAGCGACAATACACCCAAAAGATGTAGTCATTCGATCTAATCATGCTGTGAAAACATTGAGCCCAATTTGACGAATGCCACCCCATTCGACCCCTTCCCTTTGAAGTTTATGTTTGTTTGTTCGTTTATTGGTTGGTTCACGACACACTTTGTGCACATTCACGGCTAATGGCGCCGCCCACACTGTTTCGCCGGTGGGCCGCGGGATTGGGAAATGTCCTGAGTGGCGCTAGAGTCGAATCCGGGACCTTTGGTTTGAAGTCTATGTATATGCTCGGACCGGCCGGCCGTCGATACGGGCTATCGCGGCCGGGCGGCACCGGGTTACCGCCAGGGATTATGGGCCGTAACGACTCGGCGTGTGGGTGGGAAGCGCCGCGCCGCCATGAGGAATTCGGGCCCCGTCGGCGCATCACGACCGCTGTCGCATGGTTGGTCAAGGCCATTAAATGGCACAGATGTGCATCACAATCACCCAGGGATTGATTTCAAGCACTGCGACATCGCGGTCTCCAAGTCAAGGAAACGGTGAGATGCTTTTGACCTAGTCTTGCCGAGGTATACTAAGAGGCTATTTTTGCATATACCGTAGACGAAAATTATGTATATTAACTTTTCGGTAAAAGAATATTCTGATTTTTCGGGAGAGACAGAGAGTTATCACGGACGCCAAGCACCTGAACATACAGTCGTTTCCGTTTGCCCTATTCTGGTGCATTTGACGTTAAAACGCATTTATAGCACCTGCTCTGGGGAAGGGACCTCCTGGCTTTTAAGGCAATCCAGGTAATTGATCCATCGCTTGTTTAACGCAGCATGTGCGAATTTCTTCTTGAACATACCTTCGCCACACAGCGCGGCTTGTTTTTGCGTTCCAAGCTTTAATGATAGCCGGCAACTCTCCGTGTTTGGACGCCACTCTCCGATGCGAATTCGCGACGCGAATTTTCGACACTCTCCGACCGGCTTATATACAGCTTGCCAAGTCGAAGTTCTTCGCATTCTGCCCAGCGGACCACAATACTGGAGAACATGGTTCACGCTGCCAGCCGATTTCTCCTGATCGAGATTGTTCATCGACGCCTGTTTCAGTTCTTCTTGATCCATGTCTTTTAGCTGCTTTCCATGAACTTCAGCCGCCCCAAAGTTGAATACGTACCCTTTCTGGCACTTGAACACTTCTGCGAGCTTGGGAAACATGATGTTCAGCAGTTGTGTAGGCTGATGTCGGCACTCGTCACGGACAGCACTGACAGTGTCGTCAGTCGATCGCTGCTCAGCGATCGCATCCGGCACACACAGGCAACTTTCAAATCGTGTGTCACTGGCAAGTCCTATGATTGGCGATTGGCAAGCCCAGATCTTATACACTTCCCGCCCGCACAGCGGTAAGTTCATGATGCGACACCGTGAGCATTTCTATGACATCTGCGTTCGCCACGTTCGACGATGTTGTTGCAATCAAGAACGGTTGCACAGCATGTGCACTAATCGCGGCGCCGGCTGCATGCATCGCCTTCAGAAAGTCCACGTCCGGGGAACATGGCATGATGCGACTTGGCTGATTTACCAGCTCATGCTTGTCCGGGAATGGCGGTCGCCCAGGTAATACAGCGCTAAGGCACTGAAAGTGGCACTCGATTGAGGCGCTCCGTACATAAATCTGCGGCTTGGTTTTGGTCGGTCGCCGGATGCATGTCAAGCTTAGATGGTGTATCACAAAGTATTCCAAACGCCATCCAGGGATTGCTCCGCGACAGACATAATTGTGGTGGTATTCGTCAGAAGGAGCTGGACATTTTGTCACGGCCGATTGCAATTTCGAAGTTAAATCATGCCGCTGAGATAACACGAGAATACATGAGCGACAGATGTGCACTGCAGTACATGTGGCCATGAACATGGACCGAATCTAAATCAGATCAGCTATAGTTTCCTCCCGCTGTCGTTGTGCGCCGTCGGATCGGCAGTGCAGAAATCAACCCCACTAACGAGTAATTTGCGTTACATCGTGCCCATTTGCTATTGCGATTAAATTTAACAGCGGAAGTTATAAATTTGCAAGCATTACCCGTTTTCCACTGCGATGCTTAGTGTATGCAGTGCACGATGCCTCCCATCAAAGGCTATTCGACTGACGCAATAACCACAAGAATCCTGACGGCGGCTCCCTTCGTCGTGAATCGACAGAGCATCTGCGTTTATAATCGCGTCCCCCATAGCGACCGAAACCATTGCCTCGGCATGGTTCCCCGTTTCGCGGACATGCCTATGATGAGGCAAGGTGTTGTTGGCCACCACCGACGTGGCATCCTGTTTCTGCCGCTGTCGGCCAAATAGCCGGTTACCGACGCAGTGACCGCGCGAGCTCTTGTGCGGAGGACGTGCGATAGAACGACATCAGCTCATCCACGGCTTGGCAGAACTCGGTTGGCACACTTGTGGTAGAACTAGTGGTCATCCAGTTTCACACCATTTATCTTCTTCCTGTTGCTTTCGGCATCTATCAACTTCACAACGAATGTCAAACAAAGCACGACTTTGACATTGAAACATTCTACTTTCTCTTGACATGCAGAGCCTCGCTAAGTTTTCGCTCCACCCGGAGATTATTTAAATTCGCCGCTGCACGGCATCAGTACTTTTCGCTTCATCTGCTTTGTTGTCACGGCGTAAGGCGAGCGTCGAACCCGAACATCAGACACCGCGTTGGCAGCACAAACACGCGGCTCGCTCGTTGTTCACCAATTCGGCACCAGCCCTGCCCGGCCGAGGCAATATGCACCCTGCCACCGTGGCTGTTGGTAATCGGCTGTTTCGCCGACAGTGACAGACACACGATCCAGTGCGTGTTTACCCGTTGGCCGAAATACAGGATGGGAGCGGTACGTAGTGAAACACTTGTGAATGTAACGTTAAAATGTATTCATTTAGGGATTAAGTACACGACGTTTCCGGTTCTTATCTTTGTCAACAGCAATTGCGCTTCTGACCCGTGACCACTAGCATATCCAATGGAGAGGGGGCATTCCAAACATGTTCCCACCTATGAATTCTGCAAAATGCTTAAATCCGAAGAAAATGTTTTTGCCCTATTTTTCTTCAGCCCTACTGTTCGTGTTCAAGTAGACCGACTAGGTTCGCCAGTGTCTGTGACAAACGTGATAACCCAAAGCGTCGGGCACCTGTTCACTCAATCTTTCAATGTTATATTTACACCACTTTTACCACACGCTCGTTTGACATATTACCTGTTAGATCAGCCGCGCGGCGGTAGGGGCCGGGCGGCTGACCAGTACGGGCGAGATTACCGCTTCCGTGCGGCGGTTATATATATATATATATATGTGTGTGTGTGTGTGTGTGTGTGTATGGGTGTGTGTGTGCATGTGTGTGTGTGTGGGGGGGGGGTAGTTCAATTTGGCCAGCCTGCCACTGTGTACATGATTTTGGCTGTTACCGTGTATTGTGATGAATGTGTGACTGTGTAAGGCTAAGAGGTAGAACGAGGTAGAGCAAGGAGTATTGAGTTCAGTACAGTAGGCGAGAAAGGAATAGTGAAGCTAACTTAGAGAGATTCGATAGGGAGCGTAACTGTATATTGTCATGAAGACAGTAGACGAGTAGAGATGAGCAAAGATTAGTTGAATTGTTGGTCTTGAGTCGCAAAGTCGTTGGCAGGCCGTAGATGATGGGTAGATAAGAGTTGCGTGGCCGGATGGTGCCGGTTTGGGGTGTAGAAGGTGGGCTGGGAACGGGTTATCGCCACATCTTTTTAAGCATCTAAAAAAACAGAGTATGCACGTTTAGGAACGCTGCTTTGTGTGTTTTTTTATGAGTCTTGACTTAATTCTTTATATTATTATATGATGTTTCGTTTCCTTTTCGTTTTCAAGAAAACGATTATATGCGACCATTTGATCCCTGGGCGTGGTTGGTAATGCACGCTGTTCCTGGACTTTTGACATCCAGAACATTATCCTCTCCAGACAAGTATGAATATTATCATTTGGAGGTTGAATGGCACTGTTTGGATCGTTCCATACCAACTGAACCGGTGGACAACAATCCCCAACCCCACCCCCACACGCCAGATTATGCTCAATATTTGTCTAGGAGATTATACTAGTCTCAGAGCACGATCCTTGACCCTCTACCTTGCAGTATGCCCTATGCAGTGCCACGGAAATATAACGATGTACCACAAATTGACCTGCTGACATATCACAGACTCTGTATTTCTGGAACGGCGGAACATTTTATATCCGACCACTGCTGCGGTGTGATTAAGTGCAGCACCTTGTGATATATGTATCGATATCTTTGATACAAGTTTGCCAAAACATTTTCAGAAATCTTAGACAATTTTTTTTTATATCCCATTTAAAGTCGGGGAAAAAACCCTGGGTCCTTATCTTAGACATAGATTTTCCAATTATACGTTCGATTTCACCCGGACTTTTTCAACAAATGGAGTGGGACCGCAACTCGAGCAGTGCTAAAAACTCCGTACGTACCGGCAGGTGAGTGCCAGAGGGTAAAACAGTCGCTGGAGTGTCACCGAGCAAGACTCCAGATTTTCATTTTGTCTCCAATGCGGAAAATTCCAAAAAGACCATAACTCTTTGTGGATCATGAGTGTAATCGAGTCTCTCTAAAGGTCGCCGCCTTTCCATGGCGAGCACATGTTCCTCATACGTCTATTTCGACCCCTGAATTAGTTGCTGCGATACCCACCGCCGCATCATCCCCACACTGCTCTACTTATACAATGGAGGTCCTCTTGATTCGCGCTGGAACTGAAATGGCCGCGAAAATCCCGTCCCGTCATTGATCCGGTGTCTGCGTCTTCCAGCCCGGCACTATCTCTCACATCCAGTTCCCGATGTATTTCACCATTGTGTTGCTTGTTCCTTGTTTGTTCTAAGCTCGGCGTAGTGCATGTTGCATGCGTCCTTCTCTTTGCCTCCTGTCTGAGGCATTCGACCCGCATTTCGTGGAGGACGCTTTGGAAAGTAGAATCTTTCAACGCTTGCTGCTTTACTACCCTGAGATTTCGTGGCGACGGATAGTCTGTGAAGCGCGTTGATTGGCTATCGTTGGCTGTCGACCGATGGCCAATGACTATCGATTGGCTATCGTTGGCTATCGTTGATATATATATATATATATATATATATATATATATATATATATATATATATATATATATATATATATATATATATATATATTCACTATATAAAGATGTAAGTGTAGTCTTGCGGCAATCACACACCAGTATTTTCATACCTGGGGCTCGAGCAGCGCGAACAAATTGATGGCTACTAATTGGCACTTATTAACAACAAAAAAATTGGGGGAGTCGTGTTCTCCGCCACACATAACATGACACCGAGAAACGGACCGGCGACACTCGGTACCGCCTGAAGCGAAATACCGGAGCGCCCTCACCAGCAGAAGGGCGGGAAGCCAATAGTCACTCGGTTATGCTGAATCACCCTGCAGTTGTAGTGCTGAATCACCATGTATTCCAGTATCGATACCAGGCGCACTAAAAATAAACACAACTAGAGACGTGAATTATTGATGCTGGATACCCCTAATGTGCATTCTGTTGCCGTCGAAAATTGTTCATTACACACATCGAATGCTCCCTGGAATTCGCTTATGGAAAATCGACACAGCTGAGACAGTCCCTGAAGCAAAACAATGATTCCCCGAACGTTAATTCCCCCATCCCTATCCAACATCCGACTGGTCGGCGCTCGGAGACGGCCAGCCTGGCCGGCGATTGGCTGATCTCAGGTCACGTGTTGGAGGGCGTGTCGTGGCGGCCGGCCGGGGTTCCGTCCGTGCTGACCCAGCCGCTGACCGCCGATTGTAGAGGTGTTGGCCGCCGGGTCACTGGAGTAGCTGCCGCTCTGTGATCCCTCCGTAAGCCTCCCGGTCTGTGAGACCTTTGTAAGTCTGCCGGTCTGTGAGCCCTTCGACTGCCTCCGCCCTCCGCCCGCTGCACCAGACGGCGCCACCAGCGCGGGAGTGGTGACTCTCGCCTTCAGCAACACGGTAGGTCTAACCTCCAGCGAGGATAGCTGGGTACGTCTGGCCTCTGCTTGAACAATGTCTCTCTTCTGACTGCGAAGTAGATCTGATCATCTTCGTGCATGAGCCACGTGGTGCTTCTCTCCATCACAAGGAGCGCCTCTTCGCTGAGCGTTTGCTCCATGCAAGAGCACAGCGTGTTCGGATGGGTCCTGCCTGGCAACCAACTACTTCGCACATGATGCTTTTCGCGATGTGAAGTTGTATCATTGTCTATGAGCGGGTGAATGTTCGTATGTGATAGACTGTAAGGATACCTAGGGAGCTTATGAGCCTTGCCCATGCCTTCCGTGCACACACCTTGCGTACCGCATCGCAGCAATGTACGTGTTCAGACTACCTGTCGGCCCTACCCCCTCCCCTGTTGAGGTTTCACTAGATTGGGCAGGTTCTATGGATGGTCGACTGACTGTGGTCCTAAAGCAGGCGACTTTGTACCGTATGCGGGTTGGGGCCGTCCGTGCGCAACGCCAGCGGCCAAGTGTTGCGGACGTTTGCGCCGCTGCCCGTCGTCCATACTCTGCTCCGGGCTATTCAGGGTCAGACGGCGGAGTAGCTGAGCCGGCGGTCGGGTCGGACGGAGCGCCTGGGCTACTGTGGTCTGGGTGTGTTGTAGCAGGGACGCGTCCAATGTATTCTCCAGCAGTAGTATGCTCTAAGCTGCACTATCTGTCTGACCCGCTTGACAACTCGGTAAAGGACGTTCAGAACGACTCGCGGAACTTCGTGGAAAATATCGTGGATGGGATACTCTTAACGGGTTTTACATAATGGCGGCGGAGTGAAAATAGGCTTGCAACAAGCTTTAGTCATGAGGTGTTAATCAGGACTTAATCAAGAGCACAGGGACCCATCCAGCTAACTCTGTAGATGGAAGATGCCATAAGCCTGGTAAAAAGACCCACCCCAAATATTACATTCTAAAGAAACCATCTACCGTCTCCCACACATCAATGCCCGTCTACCCTAGGTATCTAGCCCTACTCCCTTGATCCCTCTTAACGCATGTGGATTGAGTGCCTTGCCAATTATTTTCGAACTATATGCATGCCTGCTTAAAGGGTTGTGCTGTGCACACCTACTTAATATAAATATCATCCGATCCATAACTTGAGCTCAACACTTTCATCTCTAAAGCTTTGGTCGCACGTCTGAATTCTTCGACAAGTCTGCGTTTGTCCTTCTGTAGCAGCAGTGCTAAGACTATCGGATGGCAATTGGTTTCTTCAGAGAGCAATGGTGCCTGAACCCTGTGCGGCAGCGCATGAGTTGGCTACCTTCGAAGACTACCCACGCTTGGGAGTCGCATAAACCAGAAGAGTGCAGGACTGGAGAAGCGTCTGCCACCCACGAAGTTTTAGTGGTGGGTCGCCTTTGGTCTTTTTTCCTTTCTCGCGGTCATTCGTGATGACCCGGCATAGACTCTTCTGGAATGTTTATATGGAATGTATATATGTATATGTAGTATTCAGTGCATTTTCGGCTTCCTTTTGTGCTCGAAGGACCCAGTTGTATTACTCACGTTTCTGGGCGCTACATGGCCAATGTAGTCGATGCGCCCTAAAGCCCTAATAACTATTACTCACGTTTGTGGAAACCTGGCACGATTTTGTGGGCTCGTGTAAATCAAAGTTCCGGGGTGACCTTTCGGCCCAAGGCGCGTGGTTCCGGAAGGCCAGACGAAATTGATTGACTAAGCTAATTTTTTCCTGACTCGTTATGAATTTGCTTAGTCCATGAGACCTGGGTCGTGTGTTGTCACGATTGCTAGAGCCCCGGTGCTTTTTTTTGTCTGACGTACGCGGGTTTAAGATATCTGGGATGCTTTTCGTCTGGAGCGATTTTCTTGAACACATCTATTTTTCGGGATGCTGATTTTGGATGTCTCCGACTTGGTTTGTCAGGTCCCGATACGATTTTTGCGATCACATTGTGCTTATTTGAACAATCTATGCTATTCTTTTAGAGCCACGAGCGGAATTCTGAAGCTCATACTTACTTTTAGACTACCGACGGGAATTGTGTCCCGAGCGCGCTGTGTTGGATACGGCGGAAGTTCGCGTCATTTTCCTCTTCGGTAAGTCACTGCGGCTGCTGAAGTTTTTTTTTCAGCCGATGATATCCTTCCTGAAGGATACCGTACTGCGGCCAAAAATACCGCGCATGGGGCTTACCAAAACGGAACGACCCAACAAATCGCAAAGGAACTTGACGGAGACTAAAAATCAACTATCGGAAGGTCAGGGACTTCGGATAATTTCCTTTTTGGTCTTGCATAGTCCCTTTGCGATTTTTTGGGTCGTTCCGTTGTTGTAAGCCCCATGCGAGATATTCTTGGCCGCGGTACAATGCCTCTGGCTTCCGGTGGGATTGTTTCCGGGGTCCCAGCACGTTCCGAGGTCAGACGCTTCGTCTTTATGGCAATGTTTGGGACTGTAGTGACATTCTGGGTATGAATCGATTTTTGGTAGGCCAGCTGGGACTTGTGGGGCCCCGGCGCGAATTTCTGGTCCCCATTGGCTTTTCAAGTGCAGTGACATACGGGTTTCTGACAGACTCTGGTTGGACAAATCTGTGACGGGAAGCAGCTCCGCCAGCAATGTACCGTACACTGTGGCCGACGAGGTGTATTGTTGCGTTTCTTTCCTAGGGGGCGGGCCTCCGATCACCTCGGTGTTTCTCCCGCTGTCGTAACCACCTCCGCAGGTGTAACCACATTCAGCTCTTGCATCTGTTTTTGTGTGCAATTAAGTGCACCAGTTCAGTGTTGGAAAAAAGCGCATGCGGTTTGAACAGAATGTTCATTTGGAAAATGCTGGCGAGGTTTCCGCACCGGATTGACCAGTTGTACAGAAGTTGAATAATATGCAGGCAAATGGATAATGGAGCAGTTTTCCACCGACAACTGTCCCGAACTTTCGGGTTGGATGCTCCATTGGATGTGGGTTCTGGCCTTGTAAATAGCATAATGGACGAAGAAATTATCCGTTCCCCAGGTCTTTTCATACAGAACATCCAAGAAATGTCTATACATGAGCAACATTTATTGTACGAATCGGTTGAGTTATATTTCCGTGAGACATGTGTGCATTAGTGAAACATTCAGTTGTGCGGTCGGTTTTTTGTTCATGCAAGGTAATGTGTGCGAAAATAACGAATGTTGATAGCATCTATGACATGTCATATGTCAACATGGCATGGCTTTTGCCGACTGCGCAGACGGGCAAGACTGCCGAGTCGCCTGGAATTTTTTTTCGGATCACCAGGATGCCCAGGATTTTCAGAGGACCACCGAGAGATTTTCAGCTTACAGCAGGTTTCGGGTTTTGGTCAGTCTGGCGACGGCGACATTGGGTGCCTGCTCTGCCCCATATCCCCGAGTCGAGCGGTGGAGGGGGTGGAGTCTGGTGGAGTACGGCCCACATCGGCGACTGATGGACACTGCAGTTTCTCCCCTGAAGCGGAAGGTGTGCGTATTGTCTGGCAGCTTTCATACAGTCTTCATGACTAGAAGATGCTTAAAGACAGTAGCGGAGCTTCTCAATACAATGTATTGGTGCTTCGGTTGATTTACGGCATTAGAGATACTACCAGTTCAACTGGCTCATTCTTATATTCTCGGTCGGCAGAGGTGACTGGCTTGGAGTGTTAGTGCTATTTCCGAACACATTGCCAAAGCCCGTCGATCACTCGGTTCCGCCACTTGGTGCGATTGGCTTCCGATTTCGCACCTTTTCATTTTTTTTAATTTCCTTTCGGCGACACTTCGCCCTTTCTCCATATTTCGTTTCTAGTGGAGTGGCCCCCGCCACTCCACGTGGTTTTCGTCTTCGTCGTGCATTCGCCACCTGTGCTTCTATGCGTTTTTCGTTTTTGTGTAGATTTCGTTTGGAATGAGTTTCTCCCGATGGGGTAACACGCAAGAGGAATCTTTGGCAGAGCCAAGATTCCATCGGGGCTTTGCCCCCTCTCTCGGCGTGGCATGGTAGCCGGCATGGCATGGTAGCCGGGATGGGCACGACCTCGTTTCGTCGAGCGCCCGTGTGCTGACTGCGTCTGGACAGTTCTGGATTAGATAGCCCGACGTACAGAAACCCGTGCGTACGGGTTTCTGATCGAGGGCCAGCCGCCAGATGTGGCCATCACTGCTGGCTAACTTGAAGTTAGTTGAGCCTTGACGTGTGACTGTTAGCTATTCAAACTGTCCCGAGGCCAGGCAAGCTTCTTATGGAACAAATACACCATCGGCATTGTCCCAAGCAACCGGATGCTTTATTAACTCCAATAGTCCTTTAACTTCATAACCTTGTACCAGAAATGCGTTGCATTCATCAACTAGTTTCCCCATTCATCAAACTCCATTGTTGGGACCATGAAAACGTGTTGCCGACTGCTATTTTCATTTCATCAATCTGAATGTGTGGCATTATTACCCTCTATGTCGAAACTGGTTTTGACGTATTAAGCTCGCGCCTCCACATCACAAGTGCTGAATTTCATGACGCTTGACCCGCACTACGTAACACTGTATTTATCTGCCACAAGACGAACTGTCACCTAACAAGCTATGGACAAGCTAAAGACGCGTCGCATCTGTCGCAGGCCAGGCGAGCACGTGTTTAATTCATGCGCAGATGGTTGAGTCAATGCGATTTGAGCCGATGATCAGACACTCTGCAGCCATGGACCTGACCAATAAAACGGAACTCATTGTGAACTTCACCAGCAGAGTTCTTGTCACCCCAACAGTTTCACGGAACGAGGGCATTTGCTGGTCGCCGTCCTGCAACCTCATGTGTTGGAATTCTGTTATTGCACCCGGCGAAAGGTGGATATTTCGTACCACAGTTTCGAGCGGACGGTTCAGGTGTCTTGATGTCCGTTCAGTAACTTTTCCCAGATGAAGAGCGTGCTGGTGACTCGGTGAAATGCGCAGTAATGCCAGCTTTGTGCTGGATTGAGTGGCCGTCTAGTCGCAAGTCAACTAGCACCATCTCCCCATTAGCTTTATGGCAACCAAGGAGAGAAAGCTCCAGCCACGGATTTAACCAGCTTCCAGGCGCCCCCGTTCGTGATAGGGGCGACGTTGGAGTGGAAGGTGGACCCTCTGCTGGTTGAGTGTTGTGCCTGGAGCCGGCGCAAGTCTGACTTGCCATCTGACCTCGTTGACCCGCATGCTTCATAAATTTGTCCGGCACACCCTGAAGCCGGTCCCGGATCGGTGCCCTCCCTGGCGTTGTCGCTGTACACGCTGAGCTGGCTCCACCGCCACCTGAGACTCCAAACGTGTGGTTGCTGGGAGGCCCGGTGGGGTCCTCGGCGGTGTGTACGGACTCGTGCGCTCCCACCGGTTTGAAATAGCGTAGCGCCATGGTGTTCCATCGCTGAAACAGGACTGGAAGAGGCATGCTTACGGCGGTTTCAACGGCGGCTCCGACGGTCGGAAAGGCAAAGGGGAAGAACTGGTTTCGATGATTCGCTGGCGTTGGAACTACAGGTCGCATGCACTAGAAAGGGTGAGTGGCAAGGCAAGTTGAAAACTAGCGTTTTGTAGACATTGCACGGAAGCAACTAAGGAAATATTTACGATCTGGTCATCAGATTTCTCTTGGAGCAATTCAACATTTTGATACATGCTTCACATTTTCTCCTTTGCTGCGAAACTACTACTCGGATTACTGCAAAAGACGTAACGCAATAAAATGAACTGAACGACGACGCCTCTCAATGCACTCTGCTATCCTTGCATATCGCCATAAACATTATCCAGCAATCCACGAAGGTTGGGGCAGAGAACGAGATCCACTTACAGGAGCGAAGTCAAACATGCGCATATCGCACCTGGTCGGTGGCATGCAGACCCTGTAGCATTTCCTCCATGCAGTGTTCGTTGACAATTTGACGATTACTAACATGGCATGATTAACAAGACAATACAATTGAGCTACATTCCAATTAACGTCATGTTCTTGGTGATATGGTATGTTATTGGTGGAATGTGTTCTCAGTCGAGACTGGTCCTATGAAATCTCTACATTCTTTCATTATTTCCTCAGCTTTTCTTCCCACATAATTCACACAAGCATGTAGAATTACTGTTGCACCTAGACTGCATTTCATCACTTCTAACCTATCCTCGACGTCCTTTACTAGGGCACCTGGGAAGCGGACTTAAGTCATGCTCGGGTTTCTTCTACAAAATGAGCAGTCGGCATACGCAACCATTGAGTCCCCTATGTCTAAACCATGTATATATATTTATTATATATATATATATATTTTTATATATAATATATGTATATATATATATAATATATATGCATACATATTATATATCAGACATCCGCAATCCAAATGAAGCCAACACAACCTACAGTTGCAAAAGCTAGGGCAATGATGCCGTCCCTGGTGTTGTAGTTGATGCCGTACGCTGAGCTTGCCCCACCTCCACCTGAGACACGAGCGGCATGGGTCGTCGGGCGGTCCAGCGAGGTCCGCTCCGATGTACCCGGACTCGTGTGCGGCCGCCGGGTTTCAGAACCGGAATGCTATTCCACTGCTTTACCAGGACGAGTGCGGTGGCAGATTAACACCGTTTCGATTGGACGGCCAGCACGGTGAAGGTTAGTATTGGGTTTCGATGATTCGATTGCGTTTTAATTACAGGTTGCATGTGCTACGGAAGGTCCGGTGTGCGTCGTAATGGTAGCTGTAAAACTAGACTGTTGTAGACCCTGCACGGAAACAACTCTAAGGCCATACATCATTTCTGGACTGATCCAATTTTCCTTTACGCGCAACTCAACATTTAGATACAATCTTCACATTTTCTGTTCTGCTGCAAGCTTACTATTCAGTTAATTGCAAAAGTCGTACATTAAAATGAGCTGAACCAGGACACCCCTCCATGCACTACTCTCCCTGCATATCACCATACATATTACAACCGATCCAGAGGGGCGGCGACAGGAAGCAAGCTACACTTCACGTGGCGGCCAAACCCGCACATACCGCGCATATTGTATCTGGTCTGCGGCACACAGGTCGTGTAGCATCTCCTCACTGGGATACTTCGTGTCCACATGGGTTTGCGACTGTGACTCCGGTGGGGCAAGTCCCCGAGACGTGCAGCCACTGCGCCAGCCGTGTGTACTGCGGCCGACAAGATGCATTTTTTTTTGTTCCTTAGGGAGTGCCGGGCCACCGACCACTTCAGTGTTTGTTCCTCTATCGCAACCACCTCCGCAGGTGTAAACACCTTCAGCTTTTACATATAAAGTGTGCAATCAAGTGTACCAGTGCAGTGTTGGAGAAAAAGCACATGCGGCTTAAATGAAAGGAATGTTCATTGGAAGAATGCTGGTGAGGTTTCCGCACCGAATTGACAGGTTGCAAAGAAAATCAGTGATGTACAAACAAATGCACGATAGAGCAAAGTTGTCCACGGACAACTGTGTCCAGGACGTTTGGGTTGGATCCTCCATTGAGTGTGGGTTCATGTCTTTTCATACAAAACTTCCACGAAATGTCCATACATTGGCAACATCTCTGATACGAATCAGTTGGTACCTATTTCCGTGCTACACGCGTGCATTTTTGAAACATCCATTTGTACGGTCGGTTTTTGTTCATGTGAGGTAGCATTGATGCGAATATATCCGGTGTTGATATCATCCATAACATGTCATGTGTCGACATGACATGGCAGCCTTGCCTGACTGCCTAGTCGGGAAAAGCAGTAGTCTGGGGTTTTTCAGATCACCAGAGCCCGGGATTTTCAGAAGATCACCGGGGGATTTTCAGCTTTCAGTAGGTTTCGAGTTTCGTTTGCCACAGTCCTCCAACGGCGACATTGAGTGTCTGGCTCTGCCTCGTGCCACTAAGTCGAGCAGTGAACTAGCGACATTGGGTGCCTGCTCTGTCCCATATCCCCGAGTCGAGCGGTGGACTAGCGACATTCAGTGACTGGCTCTGTCCCGTGCTCCCGAGTCGAACGGTGGAGCGATGTAGTGGAGTACGGCCCACATCGGTGATTGATCGGCACTCTGCAATTTGATGCCTGAAGTGAAGGTGTGCATATTGTCTGATTAGAAGATGCTTAGACAGGAGCGAAGATTCTCAACACGATATATTAGTGCTTCAGTTGATTTACACCATTCGAGCTCCTACGAGTTCAACTGGCTCATTCTTATATTCTCTGTCGGCAAATTCTAAGCGCGTAAGGCGAGAAAACGCACCACAGAGAACACGTTAAAAAATCGCCTACAAAATGGATACAAAGTCGCTCTCTCGCTCTTTCTTTCTCTCTCTCTCTCTCACACTATCTCTCTCTCTCACTCTCACTCTCTCTCTCACTCTCACTCACTCACTCACTCACTCACTCACTCACCTCGTGGAACTGCATCACTCTCCTCGTGGAACTGCATCACCCGGTAGACGTACTTCCACGAGTGGCCCTGCACGCCGGCCTCCCGCTTTGCGATACGCTCCTTGACCAGGCCGATCAGGCCGGTGATGTTGTAGAACTCGGCCTCCTCCAGCACGCCTTCGGCAGCCATGCTGGCGTCCATCACCAGCTTGCCATGCCGCAGGTAGTTGAGCATCGGACCGAAGTAGCGCGGGTCGCGGTCTATCAGCAGAGCGCCCTGCTCGTCCTTAGCTGTAGCCAGATCCATGTTCTGGCACGGCCTGTACAAAAATGACTTCTCATCGTGACGCAGGGTGGTCCTCGTAGTCATGAAGTGAGTGCCACCGACGTTCAGCTTAATCCATTTATCATCCCTTTGTCCAGACATATCCTTGATGTTCAGTCCTTGCGGCCAGCTTGAGTGTCTGGAACAATTGAACGTCGGTCGAAAATAGTTTGTCTATACTAAGATGGCTCTCCCCATACGGTATACGTTAGGGAAAGTGATCTAGAGCTGTCAATTCCCCCAAATATCACCGAAATCAGTGGACATGGACGAAATGGCAACGAGCACTTCAACAGGATTTAATTTTCATGGAGGTCTTTGGTTAACCCGTTTCTATATTGGAAAAATGAAAGTAACAAAACAAGCAAAACAAACAAGTATTTGTGCCAGTGCTACTCCTGGCATCCGCACCAGGCGACTATGTCCTTGGACGAGCACGCAGCGGGCTCCCTTCACCACCGCCGCCACCGCCGGTCGAGTCGGACCGACAGGAAACTGGGTCAGCGCTCACCCAGCCCACTGAGCCAGATCAGCCCCCAGCCTCCAGCAATGATTCAGAGGATGAGTTGCCTTTGGCCGAAATAGCTGAACGCATGAAACGACCTCTGCCTAAGTCTGGTGAATCAGAAAGTGAAAATTAACATTCGAGAGTGACTAAGCGTACAAAATAGAACGGTGATTCCGAGGATAACCTACCTTTATCTGAGCTAGCAGAACGTTTCAGCTCAGCCGAAAGCCCACCGCGAGTTCCCCCCAGAAAAAAACTACCTTTGGAAGAAACTTCGGACGATTGCCCCAAAAAAATCGCAGATTCACGACGATAAGTCATCCTCTGAATGTGATGCTGATGTTGAATGTGTAAAGATAAAGCCTGAAGGCTAGTATACTCGCAAATTTCGTGGAGAAACGGAGCGCAATTATGCTGGTATAAATGAAATCGCAAAGGGTATTGTTCCAATTATTGTTCGCATAAGCTGTTGACGATAATAATTGTGGACCTGTGAGTCAATACAAACGGTACAACGTTGTATTGCAAGGCTCGGTGAAGCCATATACGATGACGCGAGTAGCGTCATTTTTTATAGATTGTCCTGTACTGGTATGAAGATGTTAAGCAGGACGCTGTGACGTCAAATTATGTAGTCTTGTGACGCCAGTATTTTATTACCCTACAGAATGTCGCGAGTGGTCGAAATAATCCCTATCCTATTATTCCTTATACTCGAGACTACCCACGGAACTTTGTTTTTACCGCGTGGTGCATTGTATGCCACTCGTAAAACGTGGAATGTGCACATACCTATTCCAAAAGACTTTGTATCGAGCATGTTCATGGACATGAGCCCCACACGTTACACGTATTTGAAAAACGTATGACCCAATACCTAGCTAATCATCCACACTTCCCATATGTAATCTATGTGAAATTCCAACTGGGCAACCACCAGACAACGCTTCGACTGAACCTAGCCGACATCCCTGAAGCAGCTCGATCAACCATCCCACGAAACACACAGGCCCAAAAGGTCTGTGCTACCATTCATCGGAGAAGCCCTATCATACATGTTCGGAACCGCCACAGATGCTGACTTAGCAGTTCTAAGCCGTTTTAACATATTGGAAATTGACAACCGCCAGATCATCCATATTTAAGGAGGAAGCATATCCCTGATGAACTGAACAAACACAATAGTTCAGAATAATCTAGACTATCAACCAAATTATCAATCCAGTGAACGACTTGACTTACCAGGTTTCGAAACTTGAACAGACCGACATGCAAAATTTCCAAATATGCAAAAACCTACAAAATCAGATTACGAAAGCAATTCAAAACGCCCGAGCCGTTCTTCAACAAACCAGAGTACAACATTCGGAGCCAGAACTGCAACTTAGCCCTCTGGCTCATGGCATCTCATACCGATCTCTTGTCAAACCTGCACAGCTTCGTGACCTGTCAAACATCAAACACTCTACCCAGTGCAAAAGCCCTACCTTATCCTGACGACTTAGATAAATAACTATCAGCTGATACATACCTCCTTCATGGCGGTGAAAGCCGATCCTCACGTATTGTTGACCATTCCGATAGTGACTATCCCTGACCAATTCGAAGTGTTCAAGATTTTGAGCACGAACATGCCCAGCCATAACTTTTCTCTAGAAGCAAAAATCGACATTGGCAAGGTAGGGTACCTTGCTGTTAGCAAAGACAATACCCAGTATCTTGAAATCCAAGTGGACATACGTATCTGCTTAAAACAAGTTGCCATTTTCCCACTTTCACACCTCTGAGAAATCCACTGCTACCACGTTATCCTGTTATGTCGCTATGCTTTCGTATCTCTGTCGAAATTAACACTCTGTGCAAAACACATGTCTCGGAAAAGTTACCCCGAGGGCAATAGAGGGAACGAGCAGCCTAGGGGTAAGTTGCTAGTCTCGCAATCGAAAAGTTGTGGGTTTGGGTCTCGCCTGTCGCTACTCTTCGCCCGCGACCAATCGGCGTGAGATTGGCGGCGCTACATGACTGAACGGTTTATGTGTCGTAAAACCAATAACCAACCAGGGGTACTAGAAGTACAATACTTGGCTAATCATTGCTGGAACTTTGATAGAGATTCGATTAGTTTGCGGAAATGACACGTGACTTCGCCACTACAAAACATGCACAATTGGTGCATTTGAGAAACGGCTGTTCCTTGCTTTCAAAGTACTCCATAGTCCCCCACCCTCAAAACCAAGACGTCCCTCCCAGACATTAACCATGTCAAATCACTATGTAAGTAGCTGACCAGTCTGGCCGAGCTGGCTGAACAAACTTTCCGGACAGTTACCCAACCTGGAACATAACCCTGGGACAGATGTCCTGTTTAGCCTACCCGACCTCGATATCCCAATCTCCCAACTGAAACTCCGGCTACAAACTATTCGAGACCTTGGATACCACGCTAGACTGGGTCACTCGGCATTAGTAATATCGGCAGCAATTGTGATTCCGCGACAGGCGTCATGTGTTGGATTGTGAAACGCAAACAAAGCTCTGTTCCCGACGTCCACTCCTCTGACCTCATTCCCCCTCCCCCGAGATATCCGGTGAAGCCGTCCTCATTGTTCGATCACGACCGGAGGTCACCCGAGCCGAGAACCTGACCTGACCTGACGAGCACGCCAGACTACCACAGGACGTCGACCAGACCACACCCCATTCTAGTCACACCAAGATGGAGTTCGAGATCTCGCGAGTTCTCGCCCGGAGGCGCGGTATCCGCGACGAAGAGTACCTTGTGGAGTGGCCCGGCTTCCCCCATCTGAGACCACTCGGGAGGAGCTTGTTCTCCCAAGTGGCCTCTGATGAGTACAAGTGGGCCTCTACCGGAGGATACGGAAGCTCCGTACGCCGCTGCCCTTTGAAAGGTACGGTCCGCAAGATAGTCCGGGACCCCGCTCGACCAAGCCGTCGAGCTACCGACTGGTGTACTGACTGGTGTACCGGGTGTGGCCCCGGCCGCTGGGGACACCACGAGTGAACAGAAGGTACCAAATTTAATAACAGGGACAGTAGGTACCAAATTGCTGTCTAATGCAACGAAGAATGCCTCTCAAGTGCTCCTGGGTTTTGGACATTGCGTGAGATGAAATGTACGACCCTCAATATACCAGGAGGTGTTGAGTTTACACAAGAAATAACGTTAGGGATTATGCTATATTACTCAACGTTTCGGCCAGGGGCCATCGTCACTCCAACGTTATTTTTTTATGTAAACTCAGCACTTCTTGGTATATTGAGGGTCGTACATTTCATCTCACGCAATGTCTAAATTGCTGGCGACACATCTCACCTTTCGCCCCTCGTTATCGTTAACCGTTGAATATAAAGTCGAACGTACAGTCATTCTTTGAACGGGCGTTATCGCTACGCGAGCCTCACAGACTATCACGCTGCCAACGGGATACTTCACTACATCGCTGAAATTTAACATTTCGTTCCGTGAAGCACGATACATGTATAATAGCTCGCATCCAACAGTTTCTTACGCTGCAAAGGCAGCAGCACTACCTCGATCGAGTAAAGCATCTAGTCACTCACAGCAGCATAACCACGGTAGTGCTACGGTATTAATGGCTCGTCTTGTAGCTCTACTACAAGCATTTGGAGTTGCATGGCCCCCTTCTTCGCCAGCGGGGCAGAGGTGCCCAACCCAAAATAACGATGCGGCCGAAATCCCACCCACCACCTTGCTTGCGCTGAGCCACCAGAGGGCCCTTCCAGATCAACCACTGATGATGGCGAGTGGACCCTGATCCAAAGGTTTAAGACCTGCCCGGTCCTCTCCACCGAAACTCTGTTCCTCCCCATCTACCTCAATACTTAACCTTGAAATCCCCGCCTTTACTTCCTGTCCGCCCTCCAACAACCACCTTCAAGTACCAGCACCACCTCCAAACCCGTACTTTTCACATCATACCTTCCTGAATCCTCCACATTGCCCGTGAGCCACGCCAGCCCCATATTCTCAACATCTAATTCCGCACCTCCATCGCCGTCAAACAACTCCAACCGACCTACCAGATCTGAGATTTCATTACCAAGAAGCCGAAAGGCACGCCCGGGATGCCCGAGTAAAGGACCGCCAAGTAGCTGTCTGGCCCCACCCTCAAGGCCGGCCACCCCACTTCCGCGCCGGAGGATGGAGGGGGCCATGTCGGTCTGTTAAAGAAATGGGCCCTCCTCCGGCCCCGCCCCGGCTGGGCCCCCAAAAGAGGCTTGCCACTGTCGAGCTCTCCACCGGGGGATGTTTCACCACGTTTCCGCCCCAGAACCCAGTCCCTGGGACCAAAGAGGCGACCCTCCGCCTCCAGAGTCAACGGTGGTGCCCACTCTTTGAAGGAGGATGGAACCAGATATTTAACACGAGAGTTTTCTTTTATTTGAACTGGTCCTAGTCATCCCACTAGTCTTAGTTTATTACATCCGAGTGCATCGCTTCAAAGCGATCCCCTCACCGTAGTAAGTAACGCAAACAAGCTCCCATGCGAGCTATTTTACAATGGAACTGCAGAGGTTTTAGAAAGTGTACGCAGAAAATACAGGTAGTTTTAAATCGACACTGCCCTGTTGCTATGCCTGCCAGAGACTAAACTCTGACCAAATTCACGATGCAACATACAGGGATACACAATTTTCCGTAAGGATGTGGCAACCGACATAGTTACTCACGGCGGTGACATGGTAGCTGTCCACCATAGTATAGGTGCAATGGAGATGACCCTAAGCACTGATCTCGAAGCAGTGGCCTCCCGGATCGAATTGGACCGAAGCTCTGTAACAGTTTGCTCGATTTACCTGCTTCCTGGAACTGGGTTTACACGGCGTGAGCTCAGCCAGCTAGTTTCTGAGCTACCGACACGTTTTCTGGTTTTAGGGGATTTCAATTCCTCCCACTGTGTGGGATACAACTATGTGAACATCAGAGGTAGTTTTACGATCTTGCATCCTGGAAGAATCACTGCATTTTAAACCCTGTCATTCGAACTAACTTAACGATGCCATCAGGAAGCACATCAGTACTTGACTTTAGTCTGGCAGCCCTGAGCTTGCACAACGTTTCGATTGGACAAGGTCGGAAGATCCTATGGGAAGTGATCACTTTTCAGTATAGCTATGAATTCGATAATCTCTTCCAAATGCTAGACCTCGACGATTGAATTTAAATCTGGCTTATTGGGAAGTATATGAAAGGCAACTCAGAGTTTTGGCGCCCTGGCAGAACGGCACCCGCTCTCGATGCAAAGCCTATCAGCTGTTATCATAGAAGCGACATCGGGGTGTATCCGGAAAACATCCGGCACTCCCCGTAGAACCCATGTCCCGTGGTGGACAGGAGTGTAGGCGCCATTCGAGCACGACGCCGTGCATGCAAATAATTTAGTCGCAGTAGTACGACAGCCAACATAATCGCCTTTCGAAAGGCGAGAATGCTAGCACGACGAATCATCGCTAATGCTAAGCGTATGTCATGGAAAAATGTGAGTAACCTGAATCGTTGTACATCGTCATCACAAGTGTGGTCTCGCGATAAAAGGATTTCTGGCACATTCCGCTCAGCCCCTCCCCTGTGCTTCACATGGCAGACCAAGATATCACCCACCCTGCAGATGTTTCATACGCGATTGGGCGATATCGCAACGAAGTCTCGACAGCGGTGCTGATCCAGAGTTTGTGAGGCATAAGGCACGATGTAGGCCCACGCCCGTGGATTTCACTACTTCGGTGTACCACGCATATAATCGTCCCTTTACCACTCCAGAACTAACTTTATCCATCGGATCTCCGCGAAATATCTCTGGAGGGCCCGACGGAATCCACAATGCTATGTTGAAGCATCTTCCACCGTGTGCTTTGGATGTCCTTCTCGTCTCCTTCAACGCACTGTGGCAATGTGGCACATTTCCGTCTTCATGGTAGGAAGCCATTGTGATACCAATAGTGAAGCCGGGTAAGAGTGGTCGCGACCCTTTGCACTACCGTCCCATGTCTTTGACATCATGCCTGTGCAAGTTGATGGAGCGAATTGTAAATGTCCGTCTTAGCTGGCTCCTCGAAAGCACATATCTTTATAAACTCACAGTGCGGCTTCAGGAGAAATCGCAGCACTCTAGACCACATTACTTTTAGACACTGTAGTACAACAATGTTATGCAGAATCGACACGTGGGTGCAGTGTTCTTGACAGTGAGGCTGCCTATGACACGGCATGGCTACCGGGAATACTCAGGAAACTGTGGAATCACTGGATACGTGGTGAAATTGGTACATTATCGGAACACTTTGTCTGATCGCATTTTTTTTGGGGCTCGCGTGGGAAGCCATACATCACAAACACTTGCTGATGAAAATGGTGTTCCACAAGGCAGCGTTCTTTGCGTCGCACTATTTGCAATTATAATAAATGACATCGAAAACGAGCTACCACCAAGTACTGGCAGGTCACTTTTTGTTGATGACCTGACTATTTGGTCATGTGCCGCGAGGTCTCAATCTACGGTAAGACAACTGCAAATGGCTGTGGCTCGTCTTGAAAGGTGGACCATTTTAAACGTGGTCCGATATTCTACCTCGAAAACGGTGGCTGTAACCGCCAAGTGCCGGCTGGTTGGATTGTATGCGTAGGAGAAGTTGACACCTCTAAATAGCTTGGGCTGAGTATATCAACCGCCGCGAGCGTGGTGTTCATATCTAGTGCAAAATTGTATTTTGTTACTCCGCGCGCAACAGTACTGAATTGACAAGGGCAGTTTGAAGGCGACTGTTAGTTTTCGATACACGCTCCGTCGGTGAAGTGATCTGTGTTAAGCGGCAGAACCTCTGTAGGTATTCTTGCGCAGCGCGGTGTTCAAATGTGCCAGTGTGGTAATATGCTGATGCAGAAGAAAATGGACTGCACATACATGATCGCGTGGTTGTGCTTTGTTAGCTTTGTTCATTAGGCTGTTAGGCTAATCGATTGTTGTCGATATTTTAATGTGGAACATTTTCAGAAACCACATACAACCTGATAACAATAAACTGTCATGCGAGTTGCGAATCTGCAGTTGAAAACTGGACGTCGAAATCACGCACCAACAGTTTCGAGGTCCCCAGTCCCCTGCTATCTTTGCTCGGATGGTGGTGGAACCCTGAAGACCAGAATTCGACGTGGGATCTGCAGTCGACATTGGCATCTTCGGCACCTGCTTCCTGGCTTGTGGAAGTGAAACCTTCGAAGACTACAGACTGGTGAGGTGGACCGATGGTGTGACAGCAACTACTGAGTGCCGCGCGAACTGCTCATAGGTGAGGAGTGAAATGGCTTCATAAATGATAGAGGCCTTTAACAGCTGTGAATAGATCTACTGCCATGCACACTGGTTATGATGGGTACGTCGGGCTATCCGGCACTGTATGATAACGTATAGCGAATCGGTAGTCCTTATTTTGAATTCTTGAAGTGCGTTTTAGGGTCAGTGTTGATATTGGTCCCTTGCCACAGCATTAAATATGCGTTGATCTTTCGTCGAGGACTTTGAGTGTGATTTGGAGTATGTAACTCCTGAGTTTGGTAGTGAGTAGTCGCCTTCGAGAAGAACCGACGTTTTTGTGATTGCCATGGATACCGTTGGTCAGTTTAATAATTCGCACACGAAGGATAAGTTAGCTACTAGGCGGTTAGATATTATGGGTAGCAAGGCAGTCTTTGTCTATAGATTAGTAGAGGTTTTGGTCTCTGAAGGCGTAGAGTTGAATGCCTTTGTGAATAGTGCGAGGAGTTTGGATGCCATGGTAGATCGATCCGGTTCCCCAGCAGGTTTGTCTTTGAAATATTAATTGGTTCAAGACATTGCTGTGGGGGAAGACGTTCATGCTGAGCAAGATTACAACATATCTCGGATTTCCAAATGTATGTCGTCTGCGTCGATTGCATTGATGTGAGCAGCGGAGTCGGCTAGAAAGGTAGGCTTCCTGGTGAAGTGAACTTTGCTCAGAGAACAAAGGACGGAGCATAGTCTGCGTCAGGCTGAGTGTAGGTTGCAGGAGGAAAGGCTGGCTTTAGAGATGAAGAGGGAAGATCTACAGCTTCGTGTTGATCTTGGGGAATGCACTGCTAGCGAGAAAGCTCTGGGCGAGTCCGACACTGGGAGATTCGGTTATTGGGTCGGAACAGTTCACTTCTCATATTAAGGACGCGCACAGCGCAATGAAAGTGCCCGAAGTCGAACTTAGTGATGCACCTTTGGGTGCCCACCGACCTGACAATTCCGTTCAAGCACATGTGTCTGATCTATCTCGTCAGCATCCATCTGATGACCTGGAGATTGATTAGGCTTCAAAATGAACACACAGGCTGTGCTGTCCCAAGCTCAGCGTAGTTTGCTCCCTGTTGCGGAAATTTCTAGCCTCGGTGGAGATACGACAATCTTTTGGTCTTTCATGAGGGCATTTGGATAGCAAAATCGCAAGCAAGATCCATAACTCCGAGTTGTTTTACGAGATATCTTGAGCAGTCCACAAAAGGAAAACCACCCGACATTGTGAGAGGATGTTTGCATATGGAAGTACGGCTAGAATATGATTAAGCGAGGAAGTTTGTGCCAGCCGTGTGACAATTAAGTGAGAGTAGGAGCCGCATACGTTGAAAGAATGATCGCATAGCCACATCAAGGTTGATGGCGTGGATAGTTTAGACAGCATTTCTATCATGCTCGGGAGCTGTTTAAACTATGGCTGGCATGTCCCAGGGCGTTAGAGAAATTGGGCATACCAGGAATATTCTGAATATCGTATTGAGGTTACCCATTGAATCGTATTGAATGGCATGTGCAAGACGGGTGGCGTCGTGTCGCCGATAGTGTGTGAGCATGAGCACAGATGTGTGACCTTTGGTGTCCTAGTGAGTTTTATCAGAGTCCAGGATCATGTCCAACCCAGTATATGGTAGGGATGCTTTCAAGAAAGATGTGGAAGTCGAGAAGCAGTGTGTAAAGCCAGTCAGTTTGTTGGTATCAGATATTCTGCAGATATTCATGTTCGAGAGCCTTCAGGATCTGCACCTGCAACGGGCTGTCCGTTCTGCGCAGGTCTTCACCTTTTGGAGAATTGCAAGCAACTTTCTGGTAAATACGAGCAGATAAAGTTGGACTTTATACGTGAAGGTCGCCGTTGCTTTGGTTGTCTACGAGTGGGCCACTTGAGTCAATGTAAGGGAAGAATGACGTGCACCATCTGCAAGTACAGACACCCAACACTTCTGCATAGGAATCCACTGCAGCCTAGGAAGTCTGAATGCAATGTCCAGCAGGACAGGGTCAAGCTGGAAGCTGGGAGAACGAACAGCCCAACATTAATGTGCATCAGAACCATTTTCAATTAGAGTGCCTGTTCTGGGGGGTGGCATGTCTATCATTCCGGTCGAAGTTAGGTCCAAGTGTGAACAAATCATCAAAACTCATGCTCTGTTAGATAGCGGAAGTTCAGCAACATTTTGTTCAAAGTATCTATTGGATCAGATGGGATGCATGGGATGCATGCAGTTCCCACCACTATCGTGATATCTACAGTGCAAGCAAAGGGCGATGGACCGAAAAGTTATCTTGTCACTGGACTGGGGTGTTGAGGCTTAACGAAGGCTCCTATTCCCTTCTGTCCCTCCCTCCCGTGTACACACTTGCCAATATCCCTGATTCTGTTCATGGCATTGCGAAGCAGGAAGATGTCGAGCGATGGCCGCATCTGCGGAAGTTGTTGCTTCCAAGTCTAGATGTCGATCTTATGAAAGTAAGAATTTCCCCCAAGCGTTGGAACCCTGGGATGTTGTTCATGGACCTGTTGAAAATGCGCCATTCATAATCAAGACTAGATTAGGGTGGGTAGTTAGCGGAGCTGTGAATGACAGAGCAGAAGCAAACGTGAAGGTCAATCATGTTCAAGAAGATAACGTGTCTCTTGATGAAACTCTGATGAAGATGGACAACGAAGAGTTCCCAGGAAACTGTAGCATAGATTATAAGGGTCTATCACAGGAGGACCGCAAGTGAAAGGCCAAGGTAGATGCAAGTTGCAGAACGATGCTCAAGGAATTATCGTCAGCTGAAAGGGTGATCATTAAGTTCGTGCAAACTGACATGTTTTGTGAAGATGCAGGTGGTCTGACTGATAGACCGTTGTTTGGTGAAGAGGTACAGTACGTTGGTCAAGTTGAACCCCTTTGTACAGAGTGAAACTCGTCGCTTTGGAGGAAGGCTGCATTCGGCACCCATTTTTCATGAAGCACGGCAACGTTGTCTCCTGCCGTACAGGGGTCATGCAACTGATCTGATAATAGGGCATGTCTACAGACTTGTTGACCACCAGGGGGGAGGGGGGGGGGCATGTCTTGTCCCGTTTGCGCGAGAAGTATTGGGTCATCAAGATAAACTCGGCAGTACGGAGAGTATTAGGGAAGTGTTTGTCGTGCCGGAAGCCGCAGGCTCCGACAATGAAACAAAGAGTGTCTGATCTACCGGAAGATTAGGTTAGGTTAGGTTAGGTTAGGTTTAGGTTATCTCTCAACAGATTCGTTTGTTCGCGCTCTTAGGCACTTCTCGGCTCGTAGAGGTCATGTTAGGTTGATATGATCAGATAGAGGTACCAACTTTGTCCGCGCCGAAAAGGAGCTGAAAGAAGCAATTGAGGCTTGGAACCAAGCTGAGATCAGTAAGGTGATGCTCCAAAGGGAGATTCGATGGATATCTAATCCTCCCGGAGTTTCACACTTCGGAGGTGTTTGGGAACGTCAAATTAGAACAATCAGATTTTCAATGCAGTAGCAACAGAGCAAACCTTGAATGATGAATCTTTGCAAACTGTAATGTGTGAAGTTGAAGCGATTGTCGACAGTCGTCCGATAACGACGGTATCTGCGGATCCAAGGGACCAGGAGCCATCGACTCCAAACCACTTGTTGTTGCTGCGTGGTTGTCTTCCGTTTCCTCCAGGCGTTTTCACACCGAATGACTATTACCCTAGGAAGCGATGGAGGCAGGTACAATATTTGGCAAACGTGTTTTGGCGATGGTGATGCAAGGAGTATTTGCCGAATCTCCAGTCGAGATCCAAGTGGCATGAACGCCATATGAATCCACGCGTGAATGACGTAGTGCTGGTTGCGGACCAAGCCACTCCAAGAGGACAGTGGCCCTTGGGACTCGTGGTACAGGTAACCACAGATTACGAAGGCCTCGTAAGAAGCGCAATGGCGAGGAGGGGTCGTTCGATTGTTCGAAGGCCCATATCCAAATTGGTTTTGTTAGAGGAAGCCGGTTGTGTATGAACAATTCCTTTAACGCTGTTTCTTATTTTTCTTCACGAGAGATTTCGAAGCCTTGAATATTGTGTTGAACCTAGTGGGTTCAAGGGGGAGGATGTAGCCGCCATGTGCACGGCTCTCTGGATTGTGTGCGTACAAGACGTTAACACATCTAAATAGCTTGAGCTAAGTAGATCGACTGCCGGGAGCATGATGTTCATATCTAGTGCAAGACTTTATTCTGTTACTCCGCGCGCAACAATACTGAGTTCACGAGAAGGGCAGCTTGAAGGCGTCCGTTAGTTTTCGATGGAGCCTCCGCGGGTGAAGTGATCTGTGTTAAGCGGCTGACCTTCGATAGGTATTCTCGCGTAGCGCGCAGTGTTCACATGTGCCAGTGTGATAATATGATGATGCTAAAGGAAGTTGACTGTACATACACGCTCGAGTGGTTGTGCTTGCTTATCTTTGTTCCTTAGGTTGTTAGACTTATTGATTGTTGTCGATATTTTAATGTGAAACTTTTTCCAGAAACGGCATACAACCGGGCAACATAGACTACCATACGAGTTACGAATCTGCATTGAAGAGGCACAGATATCACTACGAAGTGTCGCTAAAGTAAAACACCCTGACATCCCACCATGGGAACAAATTTCACCCACGATAGCCATTTCCCTCGCCACGGCCAAGAAGGGAAACACACTTCCAGAGTTTTTCAAAGCAGAAGTGCTACAATTACTGGAATCTTATCGATATTACTCCAGAACCTATACTGATGTATCCAAAACGACTGGAACTGGCTGGGCATTCGTATGTGGAACGGTGACTAGGTCCTTTACCTTGCCACCATACGCATCTGTGCATAATGCGGAGATCATTAAAGCTTCGTGACTTATTGAGGTTGGAGATGAAGATTTCAAGGTCATCGTAACAGACTCATCGAGTAGCCTTATGGCTCTACAATCTTTTTGTCCATCCAACCAAATTCTCCAGGAGATATTACCTCGCATGACAACATTGAGCAGAGCCAGTAAGAGGATTGCCCTCTGCTGGGTGCCTAGCCATACCAGTATTACTGGTAACGAGCTAGCCGATGCTGCTGCAAAGCGCGCCGCGGGGGCTCGTTAGACTCGAACCTTGCCTCTCCCAGCTATATATTTCTACTCAGCAGGATTTGCTTTTCTCCAAGAAAAGTGGCAAACAAATTGGAATCATCCGGTTTCAAACAAACTCCGATCTATAAAACAAGTTCTGGTGCCATGGCCGTCATCACTGAAGAAGTGTAGAAGGGAAGAGGTAATTTTAGCACGATTGCGAATAGGGCACACTTACGCTACACATAGACACCTTCCAATCAAGGAGGAAAAACCACGCTGCTCTCGATGTGACTCACATGACAGACAGCCGCATACTGTTTTCATGCCGCAACTTCCAGGAGGGACGAATTAGTTGCTTTGGTTCAAACTGTCATAAAATGAATACCGATGTTTTAGGAGACAGCTCGGAGATCGTTGCCACAGGGAAAATATATCGTTACGTAGCTGCTACGCAGTTTCACGTTATCCCTCCCTTTCAACAATAGTCATGCCGAATCCCATATGTTCTGAAGAATAAAACAGTGATGGGCGCTAGATAGCCAATGGCAGTTCAGGCGCCCTTAAGCCCAAATAGACAAACGAGCATCATTTTGATGCAAGAGATATATGCGATTTTCCCGACTATTTGCGTACGAGCAGGCTTGTAGCATGACAGCTGCATTACGTTGTTTGACGGTGCAATGTCAATTGAAGCAAATGGTGCCCAAGGTACTCATCTGAAGGTGCCGACAATTTCACCTCGATATCCATAAACGCCCGAAAGCTGTGGCAAAAGAACCTTAGAGGCAGACATCTAGACGAATCAATATGGCATGAAAATGTTCCGGCAATTCTTTGACCTGATTAGGCATATTTGGTTTCGTCCACCCGAAATGCTGGACATTGCTCTTCTCCGAGGTATGGTGAATTAATTAGTTGAACTATTTGATGCGCTTTACCGACACCAACGAACGTGATGTTTGGATCAAACTCGATTGCAGCAATTCAAGAATAAATTGCGACTCGACATTGTGTGGTATTTTTTTCCTTCAGTGTTACATTGTTCTTTCTGCAATGTTACATGTGAAGCGAAAACGAACAAGTAGCAGTTCTGGCATGTTTTGTAGTAACTTTACAAAACATTTTGATGACATCAAAAATTTAATTAAAGCAACATACATGAATTGACTTCAGATTAGCACTAAGGCTCTACTGCATGGGTATTGGCTTTGGTAATCTCAGTAGTTGTACATTGGTTTCTGCACATTCCCGCCTATCAATACAACCTGATTTAGGAAATTGTACCACTTTGCAACTTTCTTTCACGGGGTGAGGGCGCACTAAAGCTCCCTCTGGAAGTGCCTTGCCGACAAGCCGAGCCACCCCTGACCAGAGTTAAATTAAATGTCAATTAGTTGTTGTCAATTACTCACAAATGTTACAAAACTGATGCATCAAATGACCACATTGTGAGAAAAGGACAACTTTTGCAACCCTTAAGCACTTTTATACTCGCTAATTTGTTTGCCCATAGCCACCTTCGCTACTTCATGTGATAGCTAACTCAATATCATAAAGACATAAAGACATAAAGACATAAACGATTAGTGCAACTATGAGCCACAAGGGCCCTTCTTCGTTGCACTCTGTACACTGAACCAGTTGCCCACCAAATTTGTCAATCAGCCCTGCCTGTAATACTGAAAAGCAAGCTCTCTATTCTTATAATGATTGTCTCTGCTGTTTTTAAAGATGTTTAATGTGCTGCTACTGACAATGTTGACAATGACACATGCACATGCACATGCACATGCACATGCACATACAGGTGGGTAAAAAGCGGTCCTCGCATGTGGTGGATGGTAGGAACCCTTCACACACGCTCCTCGGCATTAACAGCACGTTCGTACAGTTCACACGCCGGCAGGGGCGGATTAATGGAATTTGATTATTGGAATATTCACTTTCTGGAGGCTCGCCATTTATCCGGATGGGGCACCATTTCTCTGGATGAGATGCCTTTTCTACTTTGGGAGGCGCCTTCACTTGAAAAATAAAACGCTTTGAGCGAGGAAAGGAGCTCACGCCCGCAGTTGTCCCCCCTGATTGCGCCCGTGCGGAATCGGTTCGCGGTATTCAGTTTCACTCTGATGGCTTGTCATGTTGTTCGTCACAACCCAATAGACAGAGCATGACTAGACATGCACGACTATTACCATTCCAAGTCTGAGCCTTATCAGCTGGTCCCTTCACATGGTCCTCGATAGTCGGTGACGAGTCGGTCCTCGCTTTGCACGCTTTACACGTAAGGGTGTGTGTGTGTGTGCATGTGTTGGTGTGTAGGTGTGCGTATGTGTAGGTTTATATATGTATATATATCACCACATGCTATGCTTTTATTCATGCACTAGCATCAATTACTTGTAAAAGGTCAACACATTGCACTCATCAATGCATTGAGTCCTAGTACACATCGAACAGCCAACAGGATGTTGTGTGAGAATTCACACATCGATAGAGGGAGGCATCGAATTAGCGCGATATCATTCAAGTATACACAATCGGTTAACATGGAATGAAATACCGAATGTTATTTGTTGCATGTAACAGTGTAGCAAACATATGATGGATGTTATATGTGGTATTGCATGTCAAATTTAAATGTTGATTGCCAAATGTGCAACGATTCGATGATGCACATTTCTGAAAAAAGAACGTACCAAAGAAAGCAGATGTTAAATTCGTAAACCTGAATGAGCGGACTACTAGGATTGCGATCCGACCGTCTACTTTGATGTTTTATTTGCCCTTCAGAGAGGTGCCACACCGAAACGTCTGGTATTTATCAAGTGACATTTGGATATAAAATTAATCACTACACATTGCAGCCATTCTACACGGATCAAAATTGTCTCGCTACTGAACAACATTACAATAGCTTGGCGTTCAAGTCCGGACTCTTGGGTGGGTGTGGGCGCGTTCGAATCCGGAATGTTTTCATCACAATAATGTGTTCAGTGCGCAACGAGTCAAGTGCAGCGACGCAGCAAGCATTCTCCTAAGGGGGGCGGACCGATAAAACGCAAAATGTGAATAAAAAATAGAGCTTTCGGCGTGCGAAGTGGGCCGAAAACATCGCGTTTTTTTTTTTGCCGCAGAAAATACCAAAATGTATCGAACGTTCTCGTGTATGTTTGGATTCTTTGGCTGGATAGGTGGACCCCACCCCCACCTCTTCTTGGCTGTGCCTCTGCTCAGGTAACAATGCAGGGAATGTGATGTTCACAATTCCACAGGCTACTACAATATTTTGCATTAGTATCTCGCACATGAGGTGAATAATTTGTGTCGTACTGTACGTTTCTGACCGCAAATGTCGACGAGCACACCGGTGGGATTCTGAAATCAACTGGCGATAGGGTAACAATTTACCATTAGCCATACCATTCTGAAATCAACTGGCGATAGGGTAACAACAATTTACCTACAGCCATACAGCCATACAGCCATACAGCCATACAGCCATACAGCCATACAGCCATACAGCCATACGTGATATAGTCGTGATACGCGCTCTGCGCTTGTTAGCTAGAAGATCGCAAGAAACTTGGCAGCACAAAATTGGACTCATCTGAAGTTTTATTGCAGCATCGAGCTCTGGATCAATGAGGCGCGCCAAAACTGCAAGATCAATGTTGGCGCCATCAGCGAAGCAATGTGAGGGCTGAGAACGATTACGGTATCTTCGATAGATGCCAATGAATATTTGTATTGCTATTTGATGGTATTAAACAATGCAGAAGCTTGTATCACTAACTACGTTTTATGAAAATAGAAGTTCAAACTTTTGGAAACGACGGATCAGCAGGGAATTGAGCAAATAATGCCAGTTTTTATTTCACTATAGCATTTATGTTTAGTTCAACGTTCTGGTTTAATTACCGTCAATTTCAACACAATTCTCGACTCAAACGTATCTGTGCTTTTAGTTGTTGGCTAATGAGTGTCTAATTAAAAAGACTAGGCTTATTCCGCCTCTGCCAATTTTGATCATCTCTCGTAACGCAACACGTACAATATGTGTGTATGTTCTACGTCATTGTTATTGGTTTGAGGCTTGCTTATGAACATAGCGTGTAAATATCGGATTCAAAGCTCCGTCATAGCGCAATATGAAGCGGCAAGCAAGAATGTGAAGGAGTTTCAGAAGCCATCTTAAAAAATACACTTAAAGCAGTTGTGCAAAAGCTGCCGATGGCAGGTGAACACTCCGGCCGCAGTCTTGTTCTGACAGACCGTGAGGAATTCCATGGTGACTCAACCGGTGGGTGCCGTCCGACCATTCTTTATTTTCTTGAAAAGTTGTGTATCGGGGCCTTCAAGGGCGAACAATTCATTTTTGATGGAGAAAAAAAATCCCCCAAAAAACATTTCCCAAGGTACATTCTTGGCAAATTTCCCAAGGTCGGTGAGAAGGCCAAACTTTGACCACCCATAACTCCGAGGGTAAGGGAGCTATTGCATTGAACTATTTTGGTTGAATTGGGATGAATCACAGAACAAGTTGCATATCTCGGATTTTCGATTGTCAATATATAATGCCACGTGACTTCGTGACCTATCTTTTGCGGAGTGACCTTGACCTTTTGACTGCTAAAATTATAACTTTCGTCGGATGTCGATTTGAGCTCCATTCAGGCCATTTCGAATAAATAAATACAAAACGTGGGGTTCGACATTTAAAAAGTACTTTTGGACATCGCAATACTGACACAACACGCTGGTTGGGCCCCCTGTCCGTCGATAACTTCGCATCTATTTGGCATACGTTTTCAAAATGGTCCAGAGTGGCTCCCGACGACGAAACCTGTCGGTTGGTACCTGTTATACTGCCATCAGGTCATAAGGTGGCATTGACATTAGGTGTTCAAGTTCATTGGATCTTCAGTCACGAATTTATTTCTGGCTAAAACTATATCCCTACATGAGCTAAACAGTTGAACTCAATGCTATTGTGTTCGTCACATCGAGACGGTTTCAGTGATACGTGGGATGATCCAGATGTGTCAAGTTAGGTCACGTGGCTTGAGGTCAGGTCGCCGGTACAATTGCCGGTGCTTATTGACATATACATGTACCTATGGATAGAACAACACGACACCAGCGCACCAACATATCACTTCAACACTTTGACATGTTTGACGACCTTGTGTTCTTGTACTGATTGCATGATTATACGTAAAATGGCAGGGGCCTATTGACATATCCCTGTGGATAGAATACGACACCAGCGCACCAACATATCACTTCAGCACCTTGACATGCTTGCCAGTCTTGTCTTCTGAGAGGACGTGGATCCGCCTTATTTTCTGACTCACAGGGCAGGACTTGTGGTACTTTCTTGTTCCCTTGATCGTCACGGCTTTGGTGAAGCGGCCATTCAGCTCCTGCTCAGGCTTCTGCATTTCCTCTTTTGTGACATAGAAAAACTTAATATTTGTCACAAGCTGCCCGGCGAGAAATCGGTGCACGCCCTCTGGTGTGAGGATTTGATCTTTCACCGGGCGCCGCAGGCTCTCGAAGTACGTGGCGCGTTTCACGGTACCGCCAATACCATCACATGCTCCTTTCCCGTGGGACGTAGCGAAAAAGTGCCACTCACATGTCACACCGGGGAAGTCGACGTCATGATAGTACACATTCGCGAAGCTGTACCTGTGTTTGTATTGTGCAGCGCATCCGTCCGTGAAGTAATGAATTTTCATGAGCCCGGGAACCTCTTCCTTTATTGCTGGTACCAGTTAATGCAGGAAGGCGTGCACAATGCTAGTTGTATGCTTTGTGGCGTCAGATATCACGCAGAAGCTCTGGTGTCGCTGCTCTCCGTTTTGGCGCCAGTACACCATGAACGGGTGCACGGTGCTCTGCGCTGTGTCCCAGTGAAAACCTTGTGCGGCATCCTGCACCACGAAGGAGAAGTTCTCGGCAAAGTCTCCTTGGACAATAACTCCGCCATCTTTAACGGTCTCTTTCAGATGCTTGAAGTGCGTTGACTGAACATTCGCCTCGAAGTGATGACTTGTCAGCTTCATTATGGCGGAGCTCAGTCTCTCGATGCACTCGCCCTGGCTTGCGACGATTTCTTGGAGCATGCAGCGGTGAGTGCTGTCCCACCGCTTGTAGTGGACTTCTTCCTCACTGTCAACGTCGTCATTGTCTCGCTCTTCGGCTAGTATGTTCAAAATGTTCATCACACCTTCCTCGCCGGAACACTCACCACACTCACCCATCATGCAGTCACGATTTTCTGAATCACACACAGCAGTGTCGATGGCAAAGTCATTAGGGGCATAGTTATAGCTATAAACGTGTTCGTGACCTCAGATGACCCTGAACGCCCAATGTCAGGTGACTTTGTGACCTGATGTCAGTGTAACAGAAACAATCTGATAAGTTTCATCATCAGGAGCCACTCTGGACCATTTCGATACCGTGTGCCAACTGGATGCGAAGTTAGCGGCGGGCAGGGGTCCTAAACAGCGTGCTGTGTCAACATTGCGAGCCCCAAAAGTGTTTTTTTGCAGGTCGAACCCTACATTTCTTATTGATGTATATGAAAAGGCATGAATGGGGCTCAAATGCTCATCACACGAAAGTTTTAATTTCAACATCCAAAAGGTCAAGGTCAGGACACAAAACCTAGGTCACGGAGTCACGTGAACTAACAAATTGAAAATAGAAAATCCGAGATAGCTAACTTGTTCCTTGATTTAGCCTAATTCAACTCCCCCAAAAAATGTTTATGAAATATCTCTCATAGCCTTGGAGTTATGGCTCGTCAAATTTAGGCCTCCTCACTGACCTTGGGAAATTTGCAAGGACATTTGAGAAATATTATGGGGGAAATTTTTTGTTCACCATAAATGAATTGTTCGCCCTTGAAACCCCCGGTCACAACTTTTCAAGAAAATCAAAGATGGTTTGACGGCAAATTGGAAAATTTTCGGTTGAGTTGCTGTGGAATGCCTCAGGTTACTGTCGCGGAAATCAGTGGTCACTGCAAACAATACACACATTCATTGGAATTTGTATCAGAAATTATGCGATAACGTTCCATAACAAGTCTGCAAATGTGAAACCCATCATGGGATTTCATTTTCAGCTATAAAATGTGACATCCTGGTGGAAAATTGTTATCTCTAAATTGCGGCACGTTTGTGGCTGAAACAACAACCGGCCGAATATCCATGCTTTCAGTACTACGAGCCAGAACCAACGGTGTTATCTTCATACTTTTCATGGGGAAAATAGCCCCACGATGTTGGCTTTGCCCCCTAATAATTTCAAATTTTATCATGGACCCTATTGATCGTGTCCCCAACGCATTCGGGTAGCCCATTGCCTTGATGGATCGCCTAAAAAAAAAATCAGAAAAAATAAACACCCGTGGTCAGAACGTTGCAATAAAGTTTCTAGAACTGTACTATTTTGTCCGTAAAATATGTATACCGGCATAGTACCATAAAGCTGGCCTGGACCTGTGGGTGCTGTGACCCCGTAAACCAGCCGACCTGCCGTGCCCCGTAAATGTCGCGCCCAGTACTTTTCCGTCCAACGCGGGCCGAGCGGTCACCGGCCGTCGCCGGAATCGAATCAGCGCTTTTCGAGCCGATGCCCGGCAACCGTGACGTGTGCTTTGGTCACCCGGTCGTGGTCGTACCTCACGAACTACCCCCGCTGGCCAGAGCGCTCTGGACTGTCGGGCGGTGCGGGCCTGTCGCGCGGTCGGTCGCGTGTATAAATTAATAACTGTATTTCGGCCTCAACACTTAGCAATTGGATTAATTGCTGTTGGCTGTCGCCCTGGAACATCATTGCCTTCTGCATGTGAATGTTACCATATATTCGCTCTACTTTCTACACAATATATCGTCAGAAAACACAGAACTTTTGCGGCCGGAGCGACGCGGACGCGAGGTCGAAACTCGCCGGTTCACGGCTATATAGAGTCGCAAAAAACTTGTCTACAACGTCACCAAGAAAGAGCAGCAGTTCATCCCTCCCGGAGGTTTGAGAAGCCCTGCAAGGACCCTTCAGATCTATAATCCACCGACGGTACCCTCTTCGGAATCCCACGTGGGTTTCATCGTACAGGAAGGGCAAAGGGGTTGTTATCCGATCCAGTGGAAACTATCACCAGGCCGACGCGTTGAACATAACCATGTACTACATCTTGCGCGATATAATTTTCACGAACAACACTTCCATAATTTCAGACTTTTGAGTTGACTGCCTTCGACTTTGACAACATTCGATCACATTCCGATTTTCCGCAACACTTTCTCTTGAACACACTCGTGCTGACGGAACACGTCGTGGGAATTTACGACTGCGCAAAACATGAACGCGGGCGAACTAACAGCTACTCCCTCAGGTACAGGCTGGGACGTGCCACAAGACAAGGGCATCGACAATACGTCAACCGAGTTATCGACGACAATACTAAACGATGCCATGCAGGGCATACCGACTAGGCTAGTACCGATCATGATAAATATTGGATGTCGGCAGAACTGCGAAGATACTTGCCTTCGTAAACAAGACGGACTGCTTAAAAATGCACGCAGATGACGGGCTGATCACCATTGGACACGATCGAGGATACAACGCAACCCTGTGGCGAATATTGACAGGCGACTCTGCACGAAGATCACTTACAGTGCAAAATCAACACACTGCTCAAACCCAAGCACAATTGACACAAATGCCATGCAATGCTCATTGCGTGGTGCTTGTGTTAGTTGTGGCATTACCGAAATCACGCATCCACGCAATGCCACCATTTGTTGGGCAATACAGAACGATAGTGACTAACGACTTTGACAAAGCCACAGCTTTTAAGAACTGTTTTGTTTAGCCCATGCACATCCGAACATAAGTAGCATTCACACAGCACGCTTAGGTGACTGCTCCGACCGTGATACGGCGCTGGTACTTACCTCAGATCACATGGCAGTTAACGAGGGCCAAAGCGGGGAACTTCTGAACGGCCTTGTTCCATCTAAATCCAGCGGATCGGGCGACCATTCTTCCATGAGTGCCCAGCTTCCCGCAATCCCTATATGACCTCCACGCACACAAAATTGCTCAACTTATCACTCGCTGTAGGAAGTGGGAAGGTCGGCCCACTATCGAGGCAGGCTGGCCGAGCCAAGAGTCCGTTAAGCCCAGGGGGAACGGAGAGCCGAGCCCTGTTATCCCTCGCGGGCCGCCGTGATTCTCCGCCTGCGCTGGGTCACCGACCCACGGCATCAGATGTTCACACAACTTCCAGTCGCCATGTAGGTGCGAAGACAAACAATGCGATACCAGTCGAACCACTAGTGACACGCGCTACAGGCGATGGCGGGCAAACTAGGCAGGCTGCAGTCTAACTCCTACCTGACGGACGGGTTTGCAGATGTGAGCTACATATCAGATGTGCTCCGGTTATCTACGAACGAAAGCCGAAGTTCGGTTGTAAACTATTCAAAAGTAGTTGACCTGAGAAGTGGGAAACATCTGGAGCCGGCGCTGCCGATCAGCCATGCCAACATAACGCGCGAAGCCATTGCGACTGCCTGTCATTAGGAAAAGCAAGGCACCAGCGCAATCGTCGGGTCACCCTTCGTGGCCGGGATGGAATTGAAACTCGACAAATTTATGGAGGATATTGTGACCTGTGGCATGCGTTTTGTATGCCAAATTTGTTAAGTCTGGTATTATAAGCGGAATAAGAAGTGAATTATGACGTAATCCAAACACCGCGATCCGACTGGAGGTCTCTCGCGCTCTCCTGCATCTCCCTTTGGTCGAGGAGCTCTATCGTGATGCCGGGCCCGTCAGCGACCTATGTGTGTCTGAAAGGAATGCTAAGTTGATTGGATACTAAAGTTGCCCCGCAATATTGATAGCCCACGTCGACCCGGCTCGGTTCGAGATACCGCATCACCCACCCGTGTGTTGCTATCGGGAGGTTAATTCTGAAATTGTTGAGGGGTGGCCACGTGGAGTGAACCCGTCCAGTGGTTGGGGAACTTCCCCAGATAGGCATCAAGGCATCCCCCTTGTACTATTTGCATACTATTCCATTTTCCATTCGCATACTGCTCGTAAAACTATTCGCATGCTACATAAAAACGTATAATATGTGAGGAATATTCTCACTTTCCTAACATTGAGATGCGGTGACACACACACGAATTATTTGTACCTATGTAGGCTATAACTATGCACATGGCTGTGTGCATAGTTCTAACTTTGTCCACTCTGAGTAGCGGAGTTTGTGGGGAAACCCCGTGATCTCCAAAGTCACTCTGGCGCACAGATTCATCCTGGCTAAAAATCGCCTCCAAATGTTCGCACTGAACTATAAATGTCGGGATTACCGTGACTGAATCTTTGTATCAGATTGTCTGTGTCCAAATATGCTACACGCCGGATCGCAGTAGGATGTCTCAACTTGCTCGAGTACCCTCCCCACTCCCTGGATCCGTTAGTACACTTTCACACCGGATGACGAGTGCCGGATAACAAGTTCGGTAACCTATATCCTCAAGTTGATATCATTGAAGGGCTGCAATGCTCTGACCAAGAAGTATCAAACTTTCTAGGTGCGATTAGTGATCATGCAATTAATAACCACGCAATTAATTACCATTATCGGCTCCGTTGCTTCATTTTGATAGACAACCAACAGGATCGGGCAGGACGGACCAGAACACTGCGGCTGATAAAACGGAATGACTATTCAAATTTAAGCGAGGAGACGGCTTGCATGCCGCCCTCCCACGAGCATAACAAAATCCATGAGAACCAGTAATGAGGTGCGAAGTATTGTACCCATCTCCAGAGGAGGGGTAGGGTGGCTGACAGAACACGGGATAAGCTACTACTGGATAAAGCGTGCCGAAAAAGCTGCAAATTCACAAGGGCAGCTGTAAAATCTAGGTGATTCTGTGGTACTATGTATAAACCTCCACAGGCAGTAATATACACAGCTCATAACCTCCACAATTTCAACATACCCGAAGCGGTCGTAAACTCCACAGGTCATAACCTTCATAGTTCACAACCTCCATAACTCCGAAGCGATCATAACCTCCACAGGTTATAACATCCACAGCTCCGACGCGATCATAACCTCCACAGCTCAAAACCTCCACAGATTCAAGAACTTCATAATTTCCGAGAAGTATCACTTCAGCTAGCTATCGCTAGGTGGCAGCACGGTCTAGGTATTATGCTATGCTAGGTTAGGTTAGGTTATGCTACTCTACTTCAATGTTCAATCTCATGCAATTCATTCCACATCCGTTGCCATAATACCTACACCGTGCTGCTACCTAGCGACAAGTAGCTGAAGTGATGCTTCTAGGAAGTTGTGAAGTTCTTGAATCTATGGAGGATGTGAGCTGTGGGGGCTATGACAGCTTCGGAGTTGTGGAGGTTGTGACCTGTGGTGGCTATGATCGCTTCGAAGTTGTGGAGGTTATGCACTGTGAATGTTATGACCGATTCGTTGTTCTGTACGTTGTGAGCTATGGAGGTTATGACCGCATCGAAGTTGCGGATGTCTTGACGTATGGAGGTTATAACCGCTTCGGAGTTGTGGAGGTTTAGCAGCAAATCCCTCCGGTCTGGTGATCACAGAGCAACCTGGGCCTCTTAGTCGGGGACTATGGAAGCGCGTATCATGACTGGAAACTTATCTTGCTTGGGCAGGGCCACCAAAGCGGGCTGTTGCTCAATTCAACTGAGATGTGGCGTTCGTTGGGACTTCTCCGCGCCTCAGGTGGAGAGTTATCGGAAAGAGTGTGGAGAGAGAGAGAGAGAGAGAGAGAGAGAGAGAGAGAGAGAGAGAGAGAGAGAGAGGGAGAGAGAAAGAACGAGTGAGGGCGAGGAGTAATCCTTGGGCTTCTGCCAGTCGCTGACCTGAAATGGCGTAGCTCAGATAACTGAACAAGCTCAAGCGTCGGTGGGAAGTAAACATTGTGATGAACTATCGTGAAAGTCAACTTGTTTTTACGCATAGGACAACTGCACGAGGTACACAACACTTTAAGGAAACACACGGGCTCGAGATTCTGATGTTGAGAAGAATGCGTTCCTCGAAAAATTTAACCTCGGTCATTTGATCCCCTCCCCGCTCCCAAAAGTGGCCTGCTGCTGACTTAGGAATCGTAAATAAAGTTTCGAACCGAGCTCGAATTCGATGACGCTAACAGCTTTGAAACTAGTATTGCTGTGCTGGGTGTTTGCCCGCCATTTGCAGATATCTGAATGTCTCTGGTTGCCTTCTCTGCATCCTTCTGTGTCCCCGAGCAATAACGGTCGAAAACGTCCAGCTTCTAACGAAGTGGGCGTCGTAGCGTAGCCAAGGGTGGTAATGGGACCAATTGGTCCCACCTCTCAGCGCCGAAAATCCGAATTTTGTTTAGGTCATTTTTCGACTATCGATTAAGAAGAAATACTATGGTGCATTTGTGAGGGGCACTGATGCCTAACAATACATATAGTGACAATACACCCAAAAGATGGAGTCATTCGATCTAATCATGCTGTGAAAAAAAAATTGAGCCCAATTTGACAAATGTCACCCCCTTCGACCCCTTCCCTTTGAAGTTTATGTTTGTTTGTTTGTTTATTGGTTGGTTCACGACACACTTTGTGCACATTCACGGAAGCGCTGCGCTGCCATGAGGAAATCGGGCCCTGTCGGTGCATCGCAACCGCTGTCGCATGGTTGGTCAAGGCCATTAAATGGCACAGATGTGCATCACAATCGCTCAGGGATTGATTTTAAGCACTGCGACATCGCGGTCTCGAAGTCAAGGAAACGGTGAGATACTTTTGACCTGGTCTTCCCGAGGTATACTAAGAGGCTAATTTTGCATATACTGTAGACGAAAATTATGTATATTAACTTTTCGGTAAAAAATGTTCTGATTTTTCGGGGGAGACAGAGAGTTATTACGGGCGCCAAGCACCTGAACATGCAGTCGTTTCCGTTTGCCCTATTCTGGTGCATTTGACGTTAAAACACATTTATAGCACCTGCACTGGCGAAGGGACCTCCTCGCTTTTAAGACAATCCAGGTAATTGATACATCGCTTGTTTAACGCAGCATGTGCGAATTTCTTCTTGAACATACCTTCGCTACACAGCGCGGCTTGTTTTTGCGTTCCATGCTTTAATGATAGCCGGCAACTCTCCGTGTTTGGGCGCCACTCTCCAATGCGAATACGCGATGTGAATTTTCGAAACTCTCCGACCGTCTTTTATATAGCTTGCCAAGTTCTTCGCATTCTGCCCAGCGGGCCACGATACTGGAGAACATGGTTCATGCTGCCAGCCGATTTCTCCTGATCGAGATTGTTCATCGACGCCTGTTTCAGTTCTTCTTGATTCTTCTTGTTTCAGTTCTTCTTTTAGCTGCTTTCCATGAACTTCAGCCGCCCCAAAGTTGAATGCACACCCTTTCTGGCGCTTGAACACTTCTGCGAGCTTGGGAAACATGATGTTCAGCAGTTGTGTAGGCTGAGGTCGGCACTCGTCACGGACAGCACTGACAGTGTCGTCAGTCGATCGCTGCTCAGCGATCGCATCCGGCACACACAGGCAACTTTCAAATCGTGTGTCACTGGCAAGTCCTATGATTGGCGATTGGCAAGCCCAGATCTTATACACTTCCCGCCCGCACAGCGGTAAGTTCATGATGCGACACCGTGAGCATTTCTATGACATCTGCGTTCGCCACGTTCGACGATGTTGTTGCAATCAAGAACGGTTGCACAGCATGTGCACTAATCGCGGCGCCGGCTGCATGCATCGCCTTCAGAAAGTCCACGACCGGGGAACATCGCATGATGCGACTTGGCTGATTTACCAGCTCCTGCTTGTCCGGGAATGGCGGTCGCCCAGGTAATACAGCGCTAAGGCACTGAAAGTGGCACTCGATTGAGGCGCTCCGTACATAAATCTGCGGCTTGGTTTTGGTCGGTCGCCGGATGCATGTCAAGCTTAGATGGTGTATCACAAAGTATTCCAAACGCCATCCAGGGATTGCTCCGCGACAGACATAATTGTGGTGGTATTCGTCAGAAGGAGCTGGACATTTTGTCACGGCCGATTGCAATTTCGAAGTTAAATCATGCCGCTGAGATAACACGAGAATACATGAGCGACAGATGTGCACTGCAGTACATGTGGCCATGAACATGGACCGAATCTAAATCAGATCAGCTATAGTTTCCTCCCGCTGTCGTTGTGCGCCGTCGGATCGGCAGTGCAGAAATCAACCCCACTAACGAGTAATTTGCGTTACATCGTGCCCATTTGCTATTGCGATTAAACTTAACAGCGGAAGTTATAAATTTGCAAGCATTACCCGTTTTCCACTGCGATGCTTAGTGTATGCAGTGCACGATGCCTCCCATCAAAGGCTATTCGACTGACGCAATAACCACAAGAATCCTGACGGCGGCTCCCTTCGTCGTGAATCGACAGAGCATCTGCGTTTATAATCGCGTCCCCCATAGCGACCGAAACCATTGCCTCGGCATGCTTCCCCGTTTCGCGGACATGCCTATGATGAGGCAAGGTGTTGTTGGCCACCACCGACGTGGCATCCTGTTTCTGCCGCTGTCGGCCAAATAGCCGGTTACCGACGCAGTGACCGCGCGAGCTCTTGTGCGGAGGACGTGCGATAGAACGACATCAACTCATCCACGGTTTGGCAGAACTCGGTTGGCACACTTGTGGTAGAACTAATGGTCATTCAGTTTCACACCATTTATCTTCTTCCTGTTGCTTTCGGCATCTATCAACTTCACGACGAATGTCAAACAAAGCACGACTTTGACATTGAAACATTCTACTTTCTCTTGACATGCAGAGCCTCGCTAAGTTTTCGCTCCACCCGGAGATTATTTAAATTCGCCGCTGCACGGCATCAGTACTTTTCGCTTCATCTGCTTTGCTGTCACGGCGTAAGGCGAGCGTTGAACCCGAACATCAGACACCGCGTTGGCAGCACGAACACGCGGCTCGCTCGTTGTTCACCAATTCGGCACCAGCCCTGCCCGGCCGAGGCAATATGCACCCTGCCACCGTGGCTGTTGGTAATCGGCTGTTTCGCCGACAGTGACAGACACACGATCCAGTGCGTGTTTACCCGTTGGCCGAAATACAGGATGGGAGCGGTACGTAGTGAAACACTTGTGAATGTAACGTTAAAATGTATTCATTTAGGGATTAAGTACACGACGTTTCCGGTTCTTATCTTTGTCAACAACAATTGCGCTTCTGACCCGTGACCACTAGCATATCCAATGGAGAGGGGGCATTCCAAAAATGTTCCCACCTATGAATTCTGCAAAACGCTTAAATCCGAAGAAAATGTTTTTGCCCTATTTTTCTTCAGCCCTACTGTTCGTGTTCAAGTAGACCGACTAGGTTCGCCAGTGTCTGTGACAAACGTGATAACCCAAAGCGTCGGGCACCTGTTCACTCAATCTTTCAATGTTATATTTACACCACTTTTACCACACGCCCGTTTGACATATTACCTGTTAGATCAGCCGCGCGGAGGTAGGGGCCGGGCGGCTGACCAGTACGGGCGAGATTACCGCTTCCGTGCGGCGGTTATATATATATATATATATATATATATATATATATATACATATATACATATATGTGTGTGTGTGTGTGTGTGTGTATGGGTGTGTGTGTGCATGTGTGTGTGTGGGGGGGTAGTTCAATTTGGTACAAAATTGCTGTCTAATGCAACGAAGAATGCCTCTCAAGTGCTCCTGGGTTTTGGACGTTGCGTGAGATGAAATGTACGACCCTCAATATACCAGGAGGTGTTGAGTTTACACAAGAAATAACGTTAGGGATTATGCTATATTACTCAACGTTTCGGCCAGGGGCCATCGTCACTCCAACGTTATTTTTTATGTAAACTCAGCACCTCTTGGTATATTGAGGGTCGTACATTTCATCTCACGCAATGTCTAAATTGCTGGCGACACATCTCACCTTTCGCCCCTCGTTCGCGTTAACCGTTGAATATAAAGTCGAACGTACAGTCATTCTTTAAACGGGCGTTATCGCTACGCGAGCCTCACAGACTATCACGCTGCCAACCGGATACTTCACTACATCGCTGAAATTTAACATTTCGTTCCGTGAAGCACGATACATGTATAATAGCTCGCATCCAACAGTTTCTCACGCTGCAAAGGCAGCAGCACTACCTCGATCGAGTAAAGCATCTAGTCACTCACAGCAGCATAACCACGGTAGTGCTACGGTATTAATGGCTCGTCTTGTAGCTCTACTACAAGCATTTGGAGTTGCATGGCCCCCTTCTTCGCCAGCGGGGCAGAGGTGCCCAACCCAAAATAACGATGCGGCCGAAATTCCCACCCACCACCTTGCTTGTGCTGAGCCACCAGAGGGCCCTTCCAGATCAACCACTGAGGATGGCGAGTGGACCCTGATCCAAAGGTTTAAGACCTGCCCGGTCCTCTCCACCGAAACTCTGTTCCTCCCCATCTACCTCAATACTTAACCTTGAAATCCCCGCCTTTACTTCCTGTCCGCCCTCCAACAACCACCTTCAAGTACCAGCACCACCTCCAAACCCGTACTTTTCACATCATACCTCCCTGAATCCTCCACATTGCCCGTGAGCCACGCCAGCCCCATACTCTCAACATCTACTTTCGCACCTCCATCGCCGTCAAACAACTCCAACCGACCTATCCAGATCTGACATTTCATTACCAAGAAGCCGAAAGGCACGCCCGGGATGCCCGAGTAAAGGACCGCCAAGTAGCTGTCTGGGCCCACCCTCAAGGCCGGCCACCCCACTTCCGCGCCGGAGGATGGAGGGGGCCATGTCGGTCTGTTAAAGAAATGGGCCCTCCTCCGGCCCCGCCCCGGCTGAGCCCCCAAAAGAGGCTTGCCACTGTCGAGCTCTCCACCGGGGGATGTTTCACCACGTTTCCGCCCCAGAACCCAGTCCCTGGGACCAAAGAGGCGACCCTCCGCCTCCAGAGGCAACGGTGGCGCCCACTCTTTGAAGGAGGATGGAACCAGATATTTAACACTAGAGTTTTCTTTTATTTGAACTGGTCCTAGTCATCCCACTAGTCTTAGTTTATTACATCTGAGTGCATCGCTTCAAAGCGATCCCCTCACCGTAGTAAGTAACGCAAACAAGCTCCCATGCGAGCTATTTTACAATGGAACTGCAGAGGTTTTAGAAAGTGTACGCAGAAAATACAGGTAGTTTTAAATCGGCACTGCCCTGTTGCTATGCGTGCAAGAGACTAAACTCTGACCAAATTCACGATGCAACATACAGGGATACACAATTTTCCGTAAGGATGTGGCAACCGACATAGTTACTCACGGTGGTGACATGGTAGCTGTCCACCATAGTATAGGTGCAATGGAGATGACCCTAAGCACTGATCTCCAAGCAGTGGCCTCCCGGATCGAATTGGACCGCAGCTCTGTAACAGTTTGCTCAATTTACCTGCTTCCTGGAACTGGGTTTACACGGCGTGAGCTCAGCCAGCTAGTTTCTGAGCTACCGATACGTTTTCTGGTTTTAGGGGATTTCAATTCCTCCCACTGTGTGGGATACAACTATGTGAACATCAGAGGTAGTTGTACGATCTTGCATCCTGGAAGAATCACTGCATTTTAAACACTGGCATTCGAACTAACTTAACGATGCCATCAGGAAGCACATCAGTACTTGACTTTAGTCTGGCAGCCCTGAGCTTGCACAACGTTTCGATTGGACAAGGTCGGAAGATCCTATGGGAAGTGATCACTTTTCACTATAGCTATGAATTCGATACTCTCTTCCAAATGCTAGACCTCGACGATTGAATTTAAATCTGGCTTATTGGGAAGTATATGAAAGGCAACTCAGAATTTTGGCGCCCTGGCAGAACGGCACCCGCTCTCGATGCAAAGCCTATCAGCTGTTATCATAGAAACGACATCGGGGTGTATCCGGAAAACATCCGGCACTCCCCGTAGAACCCATGTCCCGTGGTGGACAGGAGTGTAGGCGCCATTCCAGCACGACGCCGTGCATGCAAATAATTTAGTCGCAGTAGTACGACAGCCAACATAATCGCCTTTCGAAAGGCGAGAATGCTAGCACGACGAATCATCGCTAATGCTAAGCGTATGTCATGGACAAATGTGAGTAACCTGAATCGTTGTACATCACAAGTGTGGTCTCGCGATAAAAGGATTTCTGACGCATTCCGCTCAGCCCCTCTCCCTGTGCTTCACATGGCAGACCAAGATATTACCCACCCTGCAGATGTTTCATACGCGATTGGGCGATATCGCAACGAAGTCTCGACAGCGGTGCTGATCCAGAGTTTGTGAGGCATAAGGCACGATGTAGGCCCACGCCTGTGGATTTCACTACTTCGGTGTACCACGCATATAATCGTCCCTTTACCATTCCAGAACTAACTTTATCCATCGGATCTCTGCGAAATATCTCTGGAGGGCCCGACGGAATCCACAATGCTATGTTGAAGCATCTTCCACCGTGTGCTTTGGATGTCCTTCTCGTCTCCTTCAACGCACTGTGGCAATGTGGCACATTTCCGTCTTCATGGTAGGAAGCCATTGTGATACCAATAGTGAAGCCGGGTAAGAGTGGTCGCGACCCTTTGCACTACCGTCCCATGTCTTTGACATCATGCCTGTGCAAGGTGATGGAGCGAATTGTAAATGTCCGTCTTAGCTGGCTCCTCGAAAGCACATATCTTTATAAACTCACAGTGCGGCTTCAGGAGAAATTGCAGCACTCTAGACCACATTACTTTTAGACACTGTAGTACAACAATGTTATGCAGAATCGACACGTGGGTGCAGTGTTCTTGACATTGAGGCTGCCTATGACACGGCATGGGTACCGGGAATACTCAGGAAACTGTGGAATCACTGGATACGTGGTGAAATTGGTACATCATCGGAACACTTTGTCTGATCGCATTTTTTTTGGGTTCGCGTGGGAAGCCATACATCACAAACATTTGCTCATGAAAATGGTGTTCCACAAGGCAGCGTTCTTTGCGTCGCACTATTTGCAATTATAATAAATGACATCGAAAACGAGCTACCACCAAGTACTGGCAGGTCACTTTTTGTTGATGACCTGACTATTTGGTCATGTGCCGCGAGGTCTCAATCTACGGTAAGACAACTGCAAATGGCTGTGGCTCGTCTTGAAAGGTGGACCATTTTAAACGTGGTCCGATATTCTACCTCGAAAACGGTGGCTGTAGCCGCCAAGTGCCGGCTGGTTGGATTGTATGCGTACGAGAAGTTGACACCTCTAAATAGCTTGGGCTGAGTATATCAACCACCGCGAGCGTGGTGTTCATATCTAGTGCAAAATTATATTTTGTTACTCCGCGCGCAACAGTACTGAATTGACAAGGGCAGTTTGAAGGCGACTGTTAGTTTTCGATACAGGCTCCGTCGGTGAAGTGATCTGTGTTAAGCGGCAGAACCTCTGTAGGTATTCTTGCGCAGCGCGGTGCTCAAATGTGCCAGTGTGGTAATATGCTGATGCAGAAGAAAATGGACTGCACACACATGATCGCGTGGTTGTGCTTTGTTAGCTTTGTTCATTAGGCTGTTAGGCTAATCGATTGTTGTCGATATTTTAATGTGGAACGTTTTCAGAAACCACATACAACCTGATAACAATAAACTGTCATGCGAGTTGCGAATCTGCAGTTGAAAACTGGACGTCGAAATCACGCACCAACAGTTTCGAGGTCCCCAGTCCCCTGCTATCTTAGCTCGGATGGTGGTGGAACCCTGAAGACCAGAATTCGACGTGGGATCTGCAGTCGACATTGGCATCTTCGGCACCTGTTTCCTGGCTTGTGGAAGTGAAACCTTCGAAGACTACAGACTGGTGACGTGGACCGATGGTGTGACAGCAACTACTGAGTGCCGCGCGAACTGCTCATAGGTGAGTGAAATGGCTTCATAAATGATAGAGGCCTTTAACAGCTGTGAATAGATCTACTGCCATGCACACCGGTTATGATGGGTACATCGGGCTATCCGGCACTGTATGATAACGTATAGCGAATCGGTAGTCCTTATTTTGAATTCTTGAAGTGCGTTTTAGGGTCAGTGTTGATATTGGTCCCTTGCCACAGCATTAAATATTCGTTGATCTTTCGTCGAGGACTTTGAGTGTGATTTGGAGTATGTAACTCCTGAGTTTGGTAGTGAGTAGTCGCCTTCGAGAAGAACCGACGTTTTTGTGATTGCCATGGATACCGTGGGTCAGTTGAATAATTCGCAGACGAAGGATAAGTTAGCTACTAGGCGGTTAGATATTATGGGTAGCAAGGCAGTCTTTGTCTATAGATTAGTAGAGGTTTTGGTCTCTGAAGGCGTAGAGTTGAATGCCTTTGTGAATAGTGCGAGGAGTTTGGATGCCATGGTAGATCCATCCGGTTCCCCAGCAGGTTTGTCTTTGAAATATTAATTGGTTCAAGACATTGCTGTGGGGGAAGACGTTCATGCTGAGCAAGATTACAACATATCTCGGATTTCCAAATGTATGTCGTCTGCGTCGATTGCATTGATGTGAGCAGCGGAGTCGGCTAGAAAGGTAGGCTTCCTGGTGAAGTGAACTTTGCTCAGAGAACAAAGGACGGAGCATAGTCTGCGTCAGGCTGAGTGTAGGTTGCAGGAGGAAAGGCTGGCTTTAGAGATGAAGAGGGAAGATCTACAGCTTCGTGTTGATCTTGGGGAATGCACTGCTAGCGAGAGAGCTCTGGGCGAGTCCGACACTGGGAGATTCGGTTCTTGGGTCGGAACAGTTCACTTCTCATATTAAGGACGCGCACAGCGCAATGAAAGTGCCCGAAGTCGAACTTAGTGATGCACCTTTGGGTGCCCACCGACCTGACAATTCCGTTCAAGCACATGTGTCTGATCTATCTCGTCAGCATCCATCTGATGACCTGGAGATTGATTAGGCTTCAAAATGAACACACAGGCTGTGCTGTCCCAAGCTCAGCGTAGTTTGCTCCCTGTTGCGGAAATTTCTAGCCTCGGTGGAGATACAATCTTTTGGTCTTTCATGAGGGCATTTGATAGCAAAATCGCACTCAAGATCCATAACTCCGAGTTGTTTTACAAGATATGTTGAGCAGTCCACAAAAGGAAAACCACCCGACATTGTGAGAGGATGTTTGCATATGGAAGTACGGCTAGAATATGATTAAGCGAGGAAGTTTGTGCCAGCCGTGTGACAATTAAGTGAGAGTAGGAGCCGCATACGTTGAAAGAATGATCGCATAGCCACATCAAGGTTGATGGCGTGGATAGTTTAGACAGCATTTCTATCATGCTCGGGAGCTGTTTAAACTATGACTGGCATGTCCCAGGGCGTTAGAGAAATTGAGCATACCAGGAATATTCTGAATATCGTATTGAAGTTACCCATTGAATCGTATTGAATGGCATGTGCAAGACGGGTGGCGTCGTGTCGCCGATAGTGTGTGAGCATGAGCACAGATGTGTGACCTTTGGTGTCCTAGTGAGTTTTATCAGAGTCCAGGATCATGTCCAACCCAGTATATGGTAGGGATGCTTTCAAGAAAGATGTGGAAGTCGAGAAGCAGTGTGTGAAGCCAGTCAGTTTGTTGGTATCAGATATTCTGCAGATATTCATGTTCGAGAGCCTTCAGGATCTGCACCTGCAGCGGGCTGTCCCTTCTGCCCAGGTCTTCACCTTTTGGAGAATTGCAAGCAACTTTCTGGTAAATACGAGCAGATAAAATTGGACTTTATACGTGAAGGTCGCCGTTGCTTTGGTTGTCTACCAGTGGGCCACTTGAGTCAATGTAAGGGAAGAATGACGTGCACCATCTGAAATTACAGACACCCAACACTTCTGCATAGGAATCCACTGCAGCCTAGGAAGTCTGAATGCAATGTCCAGCAGGACAGGGTCAAGCTGGAAGCTGGGAGAACGAACAGCCCAACATTAATGTGCATCAGAACCATTTTCAATGAGAGTGCCTGTTCTGGGGGTGGCATGTCTATCATTCCGGTCGAAGTTAGGTCCAAGTGTGAACAAATCATCAAAACTCATGCTCTGTTAGATAGCGGAAGTTCAGCAACATTTTGTTCAAAGTATCTATTGGATCAGATGGGATGCATGGGATGCATGCAGTTCCCACCACTATCGTGATATCTACAGTGCAAGCAAAGGGCGATGGACCGAAAAGTTATCTTGTCACTGGACTGGGGTGTTGAGGCTTAACGAAGGCTCCTATTCCCTTCTGTCCCTCCCTCCCGTGTACACACTTGCCAATATCCCTGATTCTGTTCATGGCATTGCGAAGCAGGAAGATGTCGAGCGATGGCCGCATCTGCGGAAGTTGTTGCTTCCAAGTCTAGATGTCGATCTTATGAAAGTAAGAATTTCCCCCAAGCGTTGGAACCTTGGGATGTTGTTCATGGACCTGTTGAAAATGCGCCATTCATAATCAAGACTAGATTAGGGTGGGTAGTTAGCGGAGCTGTGAATGACAGAGCAGAAGCAAACGTGAAGGTCAATCATGTTCAAGAAGATAACGTGTCTCTTGATGAAACTCTGATGAAGATGGACAACGAAGAGTTCCCAGGAAACTGTAGCATAGATTCTAAGGGTCTATCACAGGAGGACCGCAAGTGAAAGGCCAAGGTAGATGCAAGTTGCAGAACGATGCTCAAGGAATTATCGTCAGCTGAAAGGGTGATCATTAAGTTCGTGCAAACTGACATGTTTTGTGAAGATGCAGGTGGTCTGACTGATAGACCGTTGTTTTGTGAAGAGGTCCAGTACGTTGGTCAAGTTGAACCCCTTTGTACAGAGTGAAACTCGTCGCTTTGGAGGAAGGCTGCATACGGCACCCATTTTTCATGAAGCACGGCAACATTTTCTCCTGCCGTACAGGGTCATGCAACTGATCTGATAATAGGGCATGTCTACAGACTTGTTGACCACCAGGGGGAGGGGGGCACGTCTTGTCCCGTTTGCGCGAGAAGTATTGGGTCATCAAGATAAACTCGGCAGTACGGAGAGTATTAGGGAAGTGTTTGTCGTGCCGGAAGCCGCAGGCTCCGACAATGAAACAAAGAGTGTCTGATCTACCGGAAGATTAGGTTAGGTTAGGTTAGGTTAGGTTTAGATTATCTCTCCACAGATTCGTTTGTTCGCGCTCTTAGGCACTTCTCGGCTCGTAGAGGTCATGTTAGGTTAATGTGATCAGATAGAGGTACCAACTTTGTCCGCGCCGAAAAGGAGCTGAATGAAGCAATTGAGGCTTGGAACCAAGCTGAGATCAGTAAGGTGATGCTCCAAAGGGAGATTCGATGGATATCTAATCCTCCCGGAGTTTCACACTTCGGAGGTGTTTGGGAACGTCAAATTAGAACAATCAGATTTTCAATGCAGTAGCAACAGAGCAAACCTTGAATGATGAATCCTTGCAAACTGTAATGTGTGAAGTTGAAGCGATTGTCGACAGTCGTCCGATAACGACGGTATCTGCCCGTGATCAAGGGACCAGGAGCCATCGACTCCAAACCACTTGTTGTTGCTGCGTGGTTGTCCTGCGTTTCCTCCAGGCGTTTTCACACCGAATGACTATTACCCTAGGAAGCGATGGAGGCAGGTACAATATTTGGCAAACGTGTTTTGGCGATGGTGATGCAAGGAGTATTTGCCGAATCTCCAGTCGAGATCCAAGTGGCATGAACGCCATATGAATCCACGCGTGAATGACGTAGTGCTGGTTGCGGACCAAGCCACTCCAAGAGGACAGTGGCCCTTGGGACTCGTGGTGCAGGTAACCACAGATTACGAAGGCCTCGTAAGACGCGCAATGGCGAGGAGGGGTCGTCTCGATCGTACGAAGGCCCATATCCAGGTTGGTTTTGTTAGAGGAAGCCGGTTGTGTATGAACAATTTCTTTAACGCTGTTTTTTATTTTCTTCACTAGAGATTTCGAAGCCTTGAATATTGTGTTGAACCTAGTGGGTTCAAGGGGAGGATGTAGCCGCCAAGTGCACGGCTCTCTGATTGTGTGCGTACAAGACGTTAACACATCTAAATAGCTTGAGCTAAGTAGATCGACTGCCGGGAGCATGATGTCCATATCTAGTGCAAGACTTTATTCTGTTACCCCGCGCGCAACAATACTGAGTTCACGAGAAGGGCAGCTTGAAGGCGTCCGTTAGGTTTCGATGGAGCCTCCGCGGGTGAAGTGATCTGTCGTTAAGCGGCCGACCTTCTCGATAGGCATTCTCGCGTAGCGCTCAGTGTTCACATGTGCCAGTGTGATAATATGATGATGCTAAAGGAAGTTTTCGACCGTACATACACGCTCGAGTGGTTGTGCTTGCTTATCTTTGTTCCTTAGGTTGTTAGACTTCTTGATTGTTGTCGATATTTTATCGTGAAACCTTTCCAGAAACGGCATACAACCGGCAACATAGACTACCATACGAGTTACGAACTTGCATTGAAGAGGCACAGATATCACTACGAAGTGTCGCTAAAGTAAAAACACCCTGACATCCCACCATGGGAACAAATTTCACCCACGTTAGCCATTCCCCTCGCCACGGCCAAGAAGGGAAACACACTTCCAGAGTTTTTCAAAGCAGAAGTGCTACAATTACTGGAATCCTATCGATATTACTCCAGAACCTATACTGGATGTATCCAAAAAACGACTGAACTGGCTGCGCATTCGCATGTGGAACGGTGACTAGGTCCTTTACCTTGCTACCATACGCATCTGTGCATAATGCGGAATTCTGTGGAGATCATTAAAGCTTCGTGATTTATTGAGGATGGAGATGAAGATTTCACTGTCATCGCAACAGACCCATCGAGTAGCCTCATGGCTCTACAATCTTTTTGTCCATCCAACCAAATTCTCCAGGAGATATTACTTCGCATGACAACATTGAGCAGAGCCAGTAGGAGTGATTGCCCTCTGCTGGGTGCCTAGCCATACCAGTATTACTGGTAACGAGCTAGCCGATGCTGGCTGCAGATATGCGCGCCGCGGGGCTCGTTAGACTCGAACCTTGCCCTCCCAGCTATATATTTCTATCAGTAGGATTTGCTTTCTCCAAGAAAAGTGGCAAACAAATTGGAATCATCCGGTTTCAAACAAACTCCTATCTATAAAACAAGTTCTGGTGCCATGGCCGTCATCACTGAAGAAGTGTAGAAGGAAGAGGTAATTTTAGCACGATTGCTAATAGGGCACACCTACGCTACACATAGACACCTTCCAATCAAGGAGGAAAAACCACGCTGCTCTCGATGTGACTCACATGACAGACAGCCACATATTGCTTTCAGCGCCGCAACTTCCAGGAGGGACGAATTAGTTGCTTTGGTTCAAACCGTCATGAAATGAAATACCGATGTTTTAGAGCAGAGTAGCTTCCGGAGATCGTTGCCATAGGAAAATATATCATGTAGCTGCTACCAGTTTCACGTTATCCGTCCCTTTCAACAATAGTCATGCTCGAACCCTATATAATGTTCTGAAGAATAAACAGTGATGGCGCTAGATAGCCAATGGCAGTTCAGGCGCCCTGGCTCAATAGACAAACGACATCATTTTGATGCAAGAGATATATGTGATTTTCCTGGACTATTAGCGTACGAGCAGGCTTGTAGCATGACAGCTTATTACGCTGGTTGACGGTGCAATGTCAACAAGCAAACAGCCCATACCATCTGAAGGTGCCGACAATTTGACCTCGATATCCATAAACGCCCGAAAAGCTGTGGCAAAAGAACCTTAGAGGCAGACATCTAGACGAATCAATATGGCAGGAAAAAGTTCGGGCAATTCTTTGACCCGATTAGGCATATTTGGTTTCGTCCACCAGAAATGCTGGACATTGCTCTTCTCCGAGGTATGGTGAATTCATTAGTTGAACTATTTGATGCGCTTTACCAACACCAATTAACGGGATGTTTGGATCAAACTCGATTGCAGCAATTCAAGAATAAATTGCGACTCGACATTGTGTGGTATTTTTTCCTTCAGTGTTACATTGTTCTATCTGCAATGTTACATGCTGATATGTGGCCATGTAATATGCGGGCCATGCGGCCATAAAAAGCCGCGGGGCGGCCATGTGCGGCCATGCGGCTATGCGGCCATGCGGCCATGTGGCTATGCGGGCCATGCGCCGTAGTGTAACGAGCTCAAAGGTAGATGCACGCGAAAAAACGTAGTTTATAAAATAACGTGCAACCGCTGTCTTGGAATATTTTATGTCGGAGAAACCAAGCGTATGATCAGGGATAGGTAGAATGAGTACTTGGGAGATGCCAGACTTCTGGAGAGAATACACACCTTTAGGGCGAACACATGATCGGCAAACATTCTACTATGGAAACTCAGAAGGACACTAAAACAAACTCAAAGTAGAAATTCTAGCAACAGCCAGGGACAACGCTGATCTGAAGTTCCTCAAATCTCTACACATACGTAATATACGGCCGCAACTAAATACGCAAACGACGTCTGGGTATATCACATAAAATTACATAAACATTAATTATACTTTATAGAACACGCACAAGCATCTGATAAATGTCTATATATGTGTCGATATGGAGATGGGACCTCATCGGCCAGGGCTTCCTCAGAGGATTCTATCTTGACCGAGTTGATTTATGGCTTGGAGTTTCTTGGAAGTGTCTGCTGCAATGAGGATGCTTTTCGGTGTTTCAGGTGTACTTTGCATCGCTTTTTTCCCGGCGTTTTTTCAACTGTTAACCCTGCCATTTTTTATACTACCCCTGATGATGGCCCCGGGCCGAAACGTTGAGCAATATGAAGGATGATCCCTAACGCTACTTTTGATGTTCAGTAAACTCCAGCACTTCCTGGTATATTGA